>JALQSN010000226.1:0-78451 GCA_023690525.1 Holotrichia oblita
ATTTTACAAATATGACCAGGGGTTGACCAATGAACAACTTTGACATTTACTCAGATATTGCGCAGCGCACCAACGGAAGCGTTTACATAGGAGTGGTCGGACCTGTACGCACGGGCAAATCTACATTCATATCCAAATTTATGGAACTTTTGGTTTTGCCTAACATACAAAACGAAAACGAAAAGAAGCGTGCTGTTGACGAACTTCCTCAAGCGGCGGACGGCAGGACGGTTATGACCACACAGCCTAAGTTTGTGCCTAATGAACCTGTGGATATTAAACTTAACAACATTGCCGTAAGTTTGCGATTAATCGACTGCGTCGGCTATCTTGTGGACGAGGCTTTGGACGGAGCGGAAGGCGAAAAGAACCGTATGGTTAAAACGCCGTGGTCCAACAAGGAAATGCCGTTTGCGCAGGCCGCAGAACTTGGTACAAAAAAAGTAATCGAAGACCATTCGACGGTTGCGATTGTAGTTACAAATGACGGTACAATTACCGATATTCCAAGGACTTCTTATGTAAAGGCGGAGGAAAAGGTAATAAGTGAACTTAAAGCGCTGGGAAAACCGTTTGTCGTTGTACTCAACAGCAAAGCGCCTAAATCCGAAGATGCGCAAAAACTCAGAGATTCGCTTGCCAAAAAGTACGGCGTAAGCGTAATTGCCGCTAATGCAAAAAGTATGAATGAAAAAATCGTAGCGGAAATTTTCGAGGCGATGCTTTATGAATTTCCTCTCAGCAGCGTCAGGGTTAACATACCTAAGTGGATGCAGACATTAGACGGCGGCAACAGCGTAATAAGCGAAATACTTTCTTCAGTTTCCGAACGCACAAAAGACATGACAAAAATGAAGGATTACCACGCTCTTGAGGGAATGCTGGAAAATTCGCCCAACATGAACAAATGTGAAGCGATAACGCTTAAAATGGGGCAGGGAGTAATTGAATGCGACCTTAACGCAAAACAGGAAATATTCTTCCGGGTTCTCAGCGAGGAAGCGAAAATGGAAATCACCGACGATTTTTCATTGATGCGCTTTATAAAGCAACTTTCACACGCCAAGTCGCAGTACGACAGGGTTCACGAGGCTATGAAGGAGGCGGGGGAAAACGGTTACGGAGTTGTGCTTCCCAGCCTTGACGACATGGAAATGGAAACGCCGGAAATTTTCCGTCAAGGTGCGCAGTACGGGGTAAAACTTAAAGCAAGTGCTCCCACGCTGCACATAATGAAAGTGGATGTTAAAACGGAGGTTGCGCCTATTGTGGGCTCATTGCAGCAAAGCGAGTACCTTCTCAACGAATTTGACAACAATCCCAAAGGAATTTGGGAAGCAAACATGTTCGGCAAGCCGATGAGTTCGTTAGCAAAAGAAGATATGTGCAACAAAATTTCCGCAATGCCCGACGAAGTTCAGAAAAAACTCCGCAAAACGGTAGGCAGAATAGTCAACGAGAACAAAGGCGGACTAATTTGCGTACTGCTGTAACCGGACAACAACAGCGCACATAATCTCGTCAGATTTGCATAAAACTGTAAAACAAACTGCGGCGGTCAATGACCGCCGCAGTTAATATTTTAAACTTCTCTGTAATTAAGGGAGGCCAAGTCAGGTAAGTAATGTTGCAGTTGCTTGTTAATTTAAAGCGTATGTATCTCCCGTTGCTTTAATTTTTCTCCCGCTCCTTAATTGTTACATGGATTGTGTCACCCGGCTGCTTGCCGATTGCGGCGCGGATTTCCTTGCGCAAGCCGATAACATGGCACTCGGTGCCCATTCGCACAAGACTGCCCTTGTAATGCACGCCTTCAAATGTTGCGTCAACAAAAACTCTGCCTTTGCCGAACTCCGTGCGGACATCGTACGGGAACTCTACATATGCGGCATCCATATCATCCGCTTTTTTAATCACCGATTCAAATTCGTAAATTTTTCCGTTCATAGCGTTTCCTGTTAACCACTTTACAGAAATTTAATTCCGATGTCAATTCATGCCGTCTATTCTGGCATTTTTCATCTTATTTTATTTGGCACTTTTACCTTGACAATTTAAAAACAGTTGCTAAAGTGTGTGCCGCAAAGAAAGCGGTAATACCTTTTATTACAAGCATTTTCGCCGTCGGTCAAAAAACCTAACGGAAACCTAACAGTAACCTAACGGAAACCTAATTTAAGAATGGCTTTTGCGAATTAAAAAGGTAATTTAACGCAAAAACGGTACTAAAGCAGACATTTCTTGCCGTTGCAGACGGGTTTTGCGGGTGCGCAGAACAGAAAAAAGAAGAACGCACGAAAATTATCGAAAAAACCTAAAAAACCTAAAATTGCCGCATCGGCACGCCGTGCATCGCTTTGCAAAAAAAGTCTTTGATTTTTTCCGGCAATCGTAGTATCATTAAAAAAACAAATTGGAGGGCTTATGTTTGGGAGAAGACCCGATGGCAAGTTAGTTAAGGGAATGGACGGAATGGCAAGATTGATGCCGCTTGTCATGAAAAACAGGGAAGGTTCGGCTAATTTTACAATCATAGACCAACCGACAAAGTATTTTGACGAATTTATTGAAAGAAAAAAATCAGAGGGCGAGGAATACACCTACAGGGACATAATGATTGCCGTTCTCGTGCGCCTGTTTGCAATTCGCCCAAAATTAAACCGCTTCATAGTCGGCGGCAGGTTTTACCAAAGAAACTGGATCGATTTTGCGATGGTCGTTCACAAGTCGCTCCGCACAGGCGAGGAAGAAACTGCGGTTAAGGCAAGATTTACAGGTAATGAAACGATAGCGGAAATTAAAAAGACAATGGACGCAGCGATAAACAAAGCGGTTTTTGGAGAAAACGACACGGACAAAAAGATGGGACTTCTAAATAAACTGCCGCATTTCATGCTAAAAATAGTAGCGGCAGGCCTAAAACTGCTTGACCGTTGGGGTTGGCTTTCCAACAAATTTATGCTTACAAGCCCGTTCCACACAAGCATTTTTTTCAGCGATTTAAAGAGTATTAAGTTGGACAACGCACATCACCATCTTTACAATTTCGGCAACTGCGGATTCTTCTTAATGATGTGCAAAGAAAAACTCATACCGCTGGTCGACAAGAAAACCGGAGAAGTCAAAGCGGAGGGGTACATGAATTTGTGTCTGACTATGGATGAAAGATTCGCAGACGGTCTGTATTACAACCGTGTTTTAAACGGCTTGAGAAGAATTACGGAAAATCTTTCCTGTCTTGACAGACCGCCGGCAGAAAATGAAATACTTCATCTTAAAACTTACGAGGAAATTAAAGCGGAACAAAAAGAAAAGAAGTTGAAGGCAAAAGAGGAACGGAAAGAGAACAAAAGAAAATCGAAAGAGGAATAAATAACAAATTACAAATTACAGTGTACAAATTACAAATAAGGTTGCAATTTTAAAAAGATTTCACCTTATTTGTAATTTGTAATTTGTACATTGTAATTTCCTCACAGTATGTCTAAAAAACTCCGTCTTATTTGTAATTTGTACACTGTAATTTGTTACGGTAGGATTACAATTAAAAGCGATGCAAAATGTAAAGCCGTACCCGCCAGTACAAACAGGTGCCAAATTGCGTGGAAATTTTTTACCTTTTTGTCCAGTGCGTAAAAAATTACTCCGACGGTGTATGCCAGCCCGCCTGCTGTAAGAAGCCAAAAAGGGGTAGTCGCCAGGTTTTCTGTAAGAGGCTTAAATGCAAAAATGATACACCAGCCTAATGCAAGGTAACTGCAGTAACTGTAAATCTTAACCCATTTTTTGTACATATCCCAAGAGTTAAGCGCAATTCCCAAAGCGGAAAAACCCCACACGCATCCCAGTATTATGTAGCCGGCCGTAATACCTTTCATGACAATAAGGCAGTAGGGGGTATAAGTTCCGGCGATTAGCAGGTAAATCATGCAGTGGTCTAAAATCCGTAAAACCCGTTTGGCTTTGCCCGGACGCAGAAAATGGTAAACGGAACTTATTGTGTAAAGAACGATTATTGAAACGCCGAAAACGGCCATGCTTGCAATTTCCGTCCATCCGCCGAACAGTGCGGCGGCGATGACGCCCAAAACAAGCACAACTATGCCGAAAACTCCTCCAAGTAAATGCGTAACGGCATTGGAAGTCTCTTCGGTTTTTGTAAATTTCGGCGGTTGCCCGTCTGTTTTGTTTTTAGCCATACAATAGAGTAAAACATATGCAGGGGTAAAAGTAAACTGTTACCGCAGATTTCTCAAAATTTATTTTGCAACAAGTTAAAAAGCCCCGCCAGCCGAGCGGGGCTTTTAAGAAATTATTTGCTTTTGCTTTAATAATTATTTGCTTTAAGCATTTACTCGCATAATACAACTTAAACTTGTTTGTTTTTAAATTTTGACAAATGGCTGACGGGCAGGCAGAAACAAATGCCGCCGGCTGCTGAAGCAATGCCGGAATTTTCGACGATTGCCTGCATAGCATTACTTGCCAATTCCTCTTTAATAACAATTAATACTATTTCCTTTTCGGGAGTTATACTCATTCCCAAAAACTGCCCGCCGATACCTGCCGAGCCGCGCCCGTGCAAAATCGTCGCACCAGTCGCCCCTTGACTTCTGGATTGCTCAACAACCTGCTCGGCAAACCCTTTGTTAACAATTGTTACAAGCAGTTTGTTTCCGGGATTGTCTGCACCTTGAATATTTTCCGGCATATTTTCAGCCGTCTTATTTTTTTTATCCGCCATAAGAATTCTCCTTTAAATTTCAATTTTTTCTATCGGTACGGTAAATGCAATTCCGGAATTATCTTTAGTAAATTCAAATTCGGTTTCCAAAATTTCAATCATCTTAATTGCATTTTCCTCGGAAATCATCGCAAGCAGGAATATTTTTTCTTCATCTGCCAAGTGGAATATACCTGTCGAAGAAGCGTTTTCCGCAGTAAGGGCTGTAATTGCGTGCGCTTGTAGAGAAGCCAACCGCTCACTAATTTCATGTTCCAAATGAGGCAGCGCTATTATACCGATAAAATAACCGCATATTTTTTGTGCCGACTTAAGTTGCTGCACATCGGCGCTCGGTTTGGTCTTTCTCATTTTATAATTGTAAACCAGTCCGAGTGCCGAGATGGCAACGACTGGAATCGCCGCAATAAATGCAATCATACCGAAACCGTAAATCATCGCTTCACGGTCGCCAAGCATCGAACTTGCACCTATCGCAAGGGGGACAAGAAAAGCCGCTGTTATTGTTCCGCTTGCCACTCTGCCGCTGTCAAAGCCCAAACCTACAAACATTTTGGGAATAAACGGCATACAAATCAAACCGATAACAAAAATCGGAATGATAAAATAAAGAATATTAATTGCAAACAATATTCTCAGCATTCCAAAGGTAACTGTTAATGCAAGACCTAAAGCCAAAGTAAAGATTAATGTGCCTTTTTTTATTTTACCGTCGGTATTCTGCTCCACCTGTGTGGCTAACACGCGAATAGCGACTTCGGTGTATGTTATGGCAAAGCCCAAAATAAGTCCGAAAGGAATGAGCAGGTATTTAAACCATTCGGCTCTTGAAGGGTCTGTAAACGCTTCTCCGATATGCCTGCCTGCACTTGAGAAGCCGAAATTAACCGCAGTAAGAAAAAGCGTTAATCCGAAAATAGTTACAAGAATACCCATTACTACTTGCCCGATTTTTTTCTTGGGCAGCCGTATAAAAGCAAAATTGAAAATAAAGAAAATAACGGTAATCGGCAGCAATGCGACAACTATACCTTGAAAACTGCTCCAAAGCGATGCTATAAAGTCAGGGTCTGCTTTAACGGGAAATTCTCCGCCGCTTCCGCCGCCGAAGATTATACCCATGAGGCACACGGTAATAATCGGGCCGACGGATGCAAGTCCTATCATGCCGTAACTGTCGTCTTGACCCTTGCGACCGAGTACCGCCGTAACGCCTACGCCCAAAGCAAGAATAAACGGAACTGTTATTACCCCGGTCGTTGCGCCGCTGAAATCGAAAGCAATCGCCTGAAATTCCTTAGGCGTAAGCAACACAAGCACAAATGTTACTGCATAAGCGATTAAAAACGACCATTTTATTGAAAGTTGTTTGAAAATTCTAAACAAGCCGTAAGCGACAAAAATACCGATTCCGCAACTTACAATCCAAGTCATAAGAGTAGGATTGATGTTAGGATTTACCTTGCTTACATTGCCGGCAAGTACGCCTATTGCAGGCTCGGCAACGGTTGCCATTGTGCCGAATAATAAGCCGAAAAGCAGAATAACCCACAGTTTTTTAAGTTTTTGGAGATTGCCGCCGACAAGTTCTCCCATCGTAAGAATACTGCGGTCAACGCCTATTAAGAAAAATGCCTGCCCGATAACAAGCATGAAACAACTGATAATAAATGCAACAAAAAGGTCGCCGGGCATGGGGCTTATGAAAAAATGCACGCACAGGATTATTGCTATTATCGGGCTTGCGCCGATACTTACCTGTTTAAGTTTTGTTAAAAAGTTTTTCATTAAATTAAGTTTATATTATTATTAACAAATTTGCAATAGTTAAATTATAATTAAATTATAATTTTTACGGCGGAAGGCAACAAAAAACGGCGCTTTTAGTAAACGGACAGTTGAAAGCGGCGCAGATGAGAAAAATTAATCCGCCTAAGGTAAGGCGGCGAATTGCAAGTCCTGTCCGGATGTATTAAAATTAGAAAATTTCCTTAAAAGGTAACAAAAAAACGGCGCATCTGAATGCGCCGTTTTTGAGTTTGTTGTTATTTTGTCTTTTTAATTTTTTTAACGAAGTTGCCTAAAATGTCCTCGAAGGTAGGATGCCCGATTTCCTGAAGCGCATACTCAACTTTAGCGCACGGCTTGTTGATTTTAATTATGCGTTGCAAATCAATGGGGGTTGCGATTACTACCGAATCACAGACCGTTTTTTCGATTGTTGCGGCAAGATCTTTAATTTGCTGGTCGCCGTAGCCCATTGCGGGAAGCAATTTGCCTATGTTCGGATAGTTGACAAATGTCTGAGATAGTTTGCCGACTGTGTAAGGACGGGGGTCTACGAGTTCCGCTGCGCCGAAGCGGTGTGCGGCAACAACGCCTGCGCCGATTTTCATTTCGCCGTGCGTAAGCGCAGGACCGTCTTCCACTACTAAAACCCTCTTGCCTTTAATCGCATCCGCATTAGTTACGCTAAGTGTGGAAACTGCGTCTACAACCGTTGCTTTGGGATTTACCAGTTCGATGTTTTTCCTTACCGTTTGAATGTTTTCAAAACTTGCGCTGTCTATTTTGTTAATAACGACAACATCGGCAAGACGAAGCGTTACTTCGCCCGGATAGTAACAAAGTTCGTGGCCGGGGCGGTGGGGGTCGGTTATCGTAACCGTCAAGTCGGGGCGTATGAAAGAGAAGTCGTTGTTGCCGCCGTCCCAAAGAATTACATCACAGCCGGCAGGGTCGTTTTCTGCCGCACGCAAAATCGCTTCGTAATCCACGCCGGAGTAAATTATGTTGCCCCGTGCAATGTGCGGCTCGTATTCTTCCATTTCCTCAATCGTGCATTTATGTTTAGCAAGGTCTTCTATTTTCGCAAACCGTTGTACTTTCTGTTCCGCTAAGTCACCGTAGGGCATCGGATGGCGTATTGCAACAACCTTTAGTCCGTGAGACATTAAGACTTCTATTATTCTGCGTGAAGTTTGGCTCTTGCCGCAGCCTGTGCGTATTGCACCAACCGCTATTACGGGTTTAGTGCTTTTAAGCATCGTGCTTTTGTGTCCCATCATTAAAAAATCTGCGCCTGCCGCATTGATTTTTGCGCCCAGTCCCATTACTGTGCTGTACGGCACATCGCTGTAAGAAAACACGCATTCGTCAATGTCGAGTTTCTTAATGAGAGTTTCCAATTCGTCCTGCGCATAAATCGGTATACCGCCAGGATACAGTTTACCCGCAAGAGAAGCGGGATACTTACGGCCGGCTATGTCCGGAATCTGTGCGGCGGTAAACGCTTCAACGCTGTACGCTTCGTTGTCCCTGTAAAAGGTGTTAAAATTGTGAAAATCCCGTCCCGCTGCGCCTACAATGATAATCTTTCTTTTTTTCATACCTGTCCCTTTCCTTTGTGTTTGTCTGATAGGGTCTTGCTACCGAACGCAAAACGAACTGTAAGTATTAACCTTCCGGCAAAATCACTGTTAATAATTGTAATACCCGATGCTGCAAAAGTAAAGCAAACGAAAAAAAATAATGAAAAATAATCAGTGAAAAAATTTGCAAATTATTTATTTTGCGACTGAAAGAAAAAGGGCGCGGTACTCCTAATTAACATGTAATCCCTTAGGTTCCTCCTCAAACTGCGCGTCCAGTTCAAACAAGGATGGGGCAGGCTGTTTTACCCGCTTTAAGTCTTCGGTGAAATTCTGCGTTATATATACGAACAACATATATACATAAGGCATTCCGAGATTTGTTTCAATCAAGGAATTTACTATGAGCGGTCCGAAGCCTGCTGCGCGTATACCGGTGATTAGCAAAGATGCTTCCCATGCAAACTGTACTAATACGCCGATAATAAGCAGATTAAGAATGTTTATTTTGTTGCCTTTATCGGTCTGCTTAAAATTGTGGATACACAACATCGCATAACCTGCGAACATAATTAGAGCCATTACGCCGTGATAGGAACCGGTGCCGCGGCTGATAAATATTGTCGGCTCACCTCCGAAATTTTGGGAAATCAAAGGGCAGGCAATCCACCACAGCACAATAAGTAGCGACCATTCAAATAAATGTTTATCTTTTTTCAGCCAAAGCCATATCCAAGCAAAGTTTGTAATCCCGTATCTCATTGAAAGCCAGGTCAAAAATAACAAGGGATTTGCTCCTTCGACCTGCCTTGTGCCTAAAATAAGATAAAAAACGCCGTAGTCGACTAATATGTAAAGTACGCCGGCAAGCAGCGACCATATCACGGTAGTATATTTTTTCTGTCGTATCAGCAGCCACAGAAAAAACACAAGAAATAATATATCTAAGTAAATGTACAAAAAATTAAGTTGCCTTGACGGTACTACATCCATTACTTTTTCCTCTTAAAGTGATAATACTTTTTTGCAAACTCTAATAAAAAGATGCCGCTTTTCAACTGAACAAAAACAGCAGTGAATAAAGCATTGTTGTAATAATAATATGCATAATTAAAAAAGTAAAGCAAACCGGAAAAATTGCAGTTTTTATTTGCCATGTTTTCTATAATCAAATTTTATATGGACAACAGGTTGAAAAATGTTATACCCTTTAAAGGGGCTTAGCAAATTAATTTATGATACTGTTCACGCTGCTTTCCGAATCTGAAAAGGAATTAGTAACACGCATGATACCACTTATTGCCGCAGGCGATGAGCAGGCTCTTACTGCCGTTTACAACACTGTCGGCGGAAGGCTGCTGTCGCTTGCAATGGGCATAACTAGAGATTTGCATCTTGCCGAGGATGTTATAAGCGAAAGTTTCCTTAAACTGATTAGATATGCCGATAAATTCAAGGGCGGTAGCGGCTACGCATGGCTTGCGAAAATTGTGAAAAATACTGCGTTAAATATGATTAAAAGCGGCCGGTACGGCAGGCAGGGTGCGGACATAGACGAGTTCTTCAGCCTTTCTGACGGCAAGAATTACGTTGAGAACTCCGTTAATGCCGTTGCGGTAGAAACTGCGCTTAAAAAACTCTCGGCACAGGAGCGGCTGTGCATTTGGCTTAAATACTTTAATGATTACACCGTGAGGGAAATAGCGGCGGAAGTAAATCTTGCCAAATCTACCGTGCAGGAAATAATCAAAAAGGCGGAACAAAAATTGCGGGAATTCATGGAATAGCCGGACAAAAGGAAACAAAAAGTTGTTTATATTATGAGCGGCACAAGCGGCGTTAGTTTCTTGCTGTGCCGGTTACCACAGAGAATGAAAAACAAATTGATAGAGCAAAAACTTAATCAGTATGCGGAAGCGGTGAAGCCCGACAGTGCAATCATTCAAGATGCAATTTTTGAATTGCGGCAAAAAAGGCAGCGGATGACAGCAGCCCGGCATGCGTATAAAGTGCGGCGCAGGCGTTCGTGGATTGCAGTTACGGCGGTACTTGTTGTAAGCGTTATTTCACTGCTGATTTATTCGTTGATTAACGACGAAGGGATTCCTGAACCGCAATTTTACAGCGTTACTAAAATGTCTTACAAAGTTGCAACGGCAGCGGAAGCAGAGGAATCGTACGGTGTCCGCTTAATGGATATATATATTGATGTTGACAAAGTTTACACGAACACCAGGGTGTATTCAGTCGGCGATACGCCCGTTATGGTCTCCGTGTTGTACAAAATGGTGGGCGACGGCGGCTTGGATGAAATTGTTGTACTTGCCGACCTAAACGGCGGCCTTACCGATTACGAGGAGTATCGGAATTATACAAAAACTCAAATAGGCGGCGTAACCGTTCATATGAAAGAAACTGCGGAAAACGGAGAGTATTACGCCGGCGCTTATTTTAATCTTGATGGCATTGATTACTACATGATGATTACTTCGCCGTTAAGCGGAAGTGCAAATGAATATATATCTCTTTTGCTCAATCCGTAAAGCATTTAAGGTTGACGACAAACTCCGCCCAAATTGTTTTTAATTTAAGCAATCCTAAAGGAGAAAAAAATCATGAAAAAGTTTAAATATGTTTTAGCATTATTACTGGCGGTAATTTTTACGGTGTCCCTTTCGGCGTGCAGCGGCTACGGCGACGATGAAGACCCTAACGAAAGAAGTTATTACAATCCCGAAGTTTACGGCAACGAATACAACGAAATTTTGGAAAATCCGTTTGTGCTTGTGTCGGAATATCCGAAATCGAGTTTTGTTATGGACGCCAATATTGCAGCCTACGCTAATCTTAGGCGTTGCATTAACGAGGGACGCACAATTAATAAAAATCAGGTGCGTATTGAGGAGATGGTTAACTACTTCCGCTACAATTATGCTACTCCGACGTACGGTCCGCTTGCCTTAGGCGGCACACTTTCTCCTTGTCCTTGGAACAGCGGGGCGAAGTTGTTGACGGTTGGCGTAAGGGCGAAAGATGTGGAATTTACTGACATACGCAATAATTTGGTGTTTCTTATGGATATATCCGGTTCTATGGACAGTCCCGACAAAATGCAGTTAATGCAGCAGGCGTTTTGTATGCTGTCGGAAAACCTTAATAATGATGATTATGTATCAATAGTCGTTTATGCCGGAGCGGAAAGAACTGTTTTAGATGGCGCAAGGGGGAGCGACCGCAAGAGAATACAAAACGCAGTAGAAGACCTTATGGCCGGCGGCTCGACCGCAGGAGCGCAAGGAATCAAGACTGCGTACACGCTTGCGGAAAGGTATTTTATTGAAGGCGGCAATAACCGCATTATACTTGCCACAGACGGCGATTTTAATGTTGGAATCAGTTCGCAGTCCGCCTTAGAAGAATTTATAACTTCCAAAAGAGCAAGCAAGGTAGGGATTACAATCCTTGGATTCGGCTACGGCAATTTAAAAGATAATAAACTGGAAAGAATAGCTAATGCAGCGTATGACGGCAACTACGCTTATGTGGATAATATTTTAGAAGCCAGAAAGGTTTTGGTAGAAGAAATCGGAGGTACGCTTGTTACTGTTGCGAGAGATGTTAAAGCGCAAGTAGAGTTTAATCCTGCAAAAGTAAGCAGTTACAGACTGTTGGGTTACGAGAACAAGCAAATTACCCAAACTGATTGGGACGATCCTGACAAAAACGCAGGGGACATCGGTGCAGGGCATTGCATTACGGCGGTCTACGAGGTTATTCTTGCCGAAAGCGGCGGTGAAAGTGCAATGGGAAACAATTATCTTAAAGCAACCTTACGGTACAAGGATGCTGAAAGCGGTGCGGACGGCGAAATTTCCCAATATGTAAATACAATTACAAATGCGCCAAATGCAGATGTACAGTTTATCTCTGCGGTTGTCGAGGCTGCGCTAGTGTTGCGTAACTCTGTTTACAAAGGTACTGCAAGCCTCACAACCGTAATCACACGGCTGCAATCAATGCCGTCACTTTCTGCCGACCCATACAAAGAGGAGTTTCTCACATTGATGGAGAAACTAAAAACTTCGGGAAAATATTAAAAAGAAGTGTACAGAAAATAGAGTAACCGACAAGTTGCCGTCAGTAAATCAAAAACGGCAAATCCAACCGCATTATGAATTGCGATTGCATTCTTAACGCAAGTGTATTAGGGATGAATGCAAAACTTTAAATTAAAAAAAATTGAAACTAATTAAATTTCCGATTAATTTTTATTTGATTTTATATACACATTGTGATATATTACTTTGCGTGCGCACCATTAGCTCAGTTGGTAGAGCAATTGACTCTTAATCAATGGGTCCGGGGTTCGAGTCCCCGATGGTGTACCAGTAAAAAGGCTTGCAATTGAAAATTGCAAGCCTTTTTTTTGTAATTGCGGTTTTTCCTGAGTAGACGACGGCAGCGTCAGTAAAAACCGGTTCGGATTTTGTTTTAGACAAATAATCTTTTTATTATTCAAGTTCGGTGATGTAAATTGAGGACTGATTAACTTTAACAGCGGCAGGTGAAAGAACAGTCAAAATTAAGTCGGTTGGGCAGTTACAGTTGCAGGTTTCTACAAAAATTCCGCTTGCCGATGCTGTAAATGGTCCGGCCGCATGAATAGGGGCTTGGTAAACAAACCTGTCAAGTATCTTGCAACCGTATGTCCTAAGGCTAATCGAAAGGTTTCTGCAGTCTGCGGTGCATAAGTTCACTGAAAAGTTGACGGAGTAACACTTGTTTTTTGCCAGCCGTATTCTTTTGCAATCATCCGCAAGATAAAGAGAATCCGATTTAGAGCATTTAGAATGCATCCACTTTAGCGGCTCTCCGGAGTACCAGCATTGATTAGGGCAACCGGGAAATGACACCGCATGGCATGGTGCGCAGGGCTTGGCAGGTTCGGGTTTGCAGCAGCCGCAGTCTTTTAACGCTTCTACTGCGCATTCCATTTTACTTTTCAAAATCAGTTGATTTTGAGAGATGGTGTCAAGCATACATTTAATACTCTTGTTTACCGCAAGCGTTTCCTCGATGCTAACTTTTCTGTTCGGACTGCCTTCAAGAGTTCCAAGAACATACTGTAGTTTTTCGCCTTCGGCATTAATAATGTGGCTTAACGCTAATTCCTCCATCGCAACAGATGTCAAAATCATATTTAAAGAATCTTTTATTGTTAACGGCGGATTTGCCGGAAATGTTGGCAGGGACATAGTTGTTCCTCCTTCGCAATACGGAATTCATAACTGCTTTGAACAGATTTATGTAATGATGCCAAAAGGTTAATTGTTTGCTGCCACACGAAATGCAAACGCATTATATTATATGCGCAAAGTTAAATAAACTCTTAAGATGCGCACGCAGTAAATTCGGTCTTGATAAACTGTAAAAAAAACTGTTGTGAGTAAGTATCTTTGGCGGCCATGTATGGCAACCGGCCGAGTGTCCGCATATAATGAAATGGGAAACAGTTAATTCTCTATCCTGTGCAATCAAAACAAAATTTGTAATTTAATAAATGTCAAATAGATTAGGCTGTTCACCTATTTACATACAAAAAAGGAGGAGTTAAGTATGTCATTACCGGAATTCCCGACAATCAGTCCTCCCCTTACAAGGGATGATGCAATAAATCAAATTATCTCGTCCATAGCAATGGAAGAACTGGCGTTAAGTCACATTATTAATGCCGAAGGTGAAAAACTTCAATTCATACTCGGAACCATACCTGGTATGGCCGGTCCGGAGCCTACAATTGAGCAGGTACTCGAGGTAAACGAAAGCGTAAGAGCGGTTCTGCAGGCGGCTGCGGAAAATCAGGCGGCTTTACGGGCGAAATTGCAAAATGCGCTTAGCGCCTCAACAATGCGCGGACCTGCCGGACCTGCCGGGCCTGCCGGACCCGCAAACGGGCTGAACGCATTTGCGAATATATATAACCATGGTACACTCAGGACAACCGACATGGTTGCTGATGTGCCTACCGTTGTGCAAATGCCGCTGACTAGCGCTTCAAAGAATACATCTTATGCTACGCCTAACTGCATAACAGTAACCGAGGCAGGTGCTTACTACATTTCATTTAATATCTTGCCGTTTTTTAGCGCATATGCGACCTTGACTTTTGCGGTGCAGTCAAACGGAACAAACATTCTGGCGACTGAAAATAAGATGGACGGGGCGTCAGATGTTCCTACATGGTATGCGGGAGATACCATCGCAACATTACCGGCAGGCGCCGTCGTACGGTTAACAGTTACTTCAAGCGTGAATCAAACAATGCGTTTTTATGAAGATGCAACGGAGACCTTGACTCTTTTTAAATTAGATTAATTAAATTAGACTAATATAATGAAGCAGCGGCCGTTAAGTGCGGCGGCTGTTTTCCATTTCCGGCAAATCTCCGTTTACATTGTGCTGTATGAATAGATAATTTGTAAATGTCCTTGCAAAACACTATTTAACAGTCATGTCAAATTTTTATTGCTAAACTCTCCGAATTGTGCTACACTTCATCTCAACTTGGGGATATGGCTCCAGTTGGTAGAGCGATGCGTTCGCAATGCATAGGTCAGGGGTTCGAACCCCCTTATCTCCACCAAAAACCTTCGGTTCCGCACCAAACGCAAGTTTCGCTTTGCTCACTTGGTGCGGACTATTAATGAGTCCTCGGCAAAAAGCATTGTTTTTGCCTGCGGCGAATAATTATTTAAATTTTGCCATTCAGATTCGGAAAGAAGACTCCTCAAATTAAAATAGTCCGAACCTTTTAAATCGCATAGTATTTGGCGACGGTTGGTTCGGATTTTTATTTAGTTTATTGCATTTTAAAGCAAATCCTGTATAATCACTTTTGATAAGAATATTTCCTATAATTCAGACTGCATATATAATATTGAATGTGCAACACTGGTTTCTTAAATGAGGATTAAATGGAAAAAATCGTTTACAAGACAACGGACGAATACATTGCCGCACAGCCGAAGAAAATTCAAGAAGTGCTTAATAAAATTCGTGAAACTATCCGGCAGGCGGCGCCAATGGCAACCGAGAAGATAGCGTACGGTATGCCGACATTTTTTCAAGGGCGGAATCTCGTTTTTTTCGCCGCTGCGAAAAACCACATAGGCTTTTACCCGACGCCCGGCGCAATAGAGGCGTTTGCCGACAAACTGAGAAATTACAAAACCTCAAAAGGAACGGTGCAACTTCCTGTTGACAAAGTGCCGCTTGATTTGATAGATGCGATGACGAGATACCGTGTCAATGAAGTAACAAAGGGAGAAAATTAGGGCAAGTTTAGATTTAATATGAAAGTTGCTTTACAAGTGCATCAAAGGCACGGCGGCGGTGGCTTACGGCATTTTTCTGCTCGTTGGACGCTAGCGAAAATGTTGTTTTAAGGTCTTCCGACATAAAAAGACAGTCGTAACCGAACCCGTTTTCGCCGACGCCGTCAAAAGACGCATCTGTGATTTCTCCGAAAGTTTCACCTTCGGCGAAAATTGTTTTCCCGTCAGGGCAGATGAGGCACAGTGCGCAAACAAATTTCGCTTTGCGGTTTTTTTCATCTCCGAGTTCCTGCAAAAGTTTTTTGCGGCAGTCTTTACTGCTTGCGCCCTCGCCGGCGTATCTCGCAGAAAAAATCCCCGGTGCGCCGTTTAAAGCATCCACGCACAATCCGCTGTCGTCGGCAAGAACAAACGGAATTGTTTTAAGAGTATTGGAATGACCGGACAAACTTGCGCAAGATTTGTCTGCGGAAACTTTTTCAGGTTCGCAATGTTCGCCGTAAATTAAATTGCTGTTTAATTTGCGATGCACGAATGCGGCTTTGTCGTAAGCGTTCTGTGAAAATGTCGTTCCTGTTTCTTCGGGCAGAGAATTAAGAAGCGGAAGATGAGGGAAAAGTTTTGAAAAGTCGTTAAGCGACCAGACATTCTTAAAAACGCCGTGCAACAGTGTTTTAAATTCCTTTACCTTGCCTTCGTTTGCCGATGCGATTACCAAATTCATTAAAATTATCATAACATATTTTTGACAGAAGGCAATTTATTAATTAAAATAATCATAAATGATTTGCGGATAATGATTATGAATGTTCGCAAAACTTTCAGAATATCTTTTAATGGAAATCTTATACTAAATTAAGTTTGTTTATTGGAATAAACAAACAAAAAGTCCAAATAAAATTTGAAAACATATTGACAGGATTAATTTGCTGGCTTATAATAAAGCAAAGATTTCATAACCGCAATTCCGCACATTTTGAAAATCCGGCGGAAATCGGGAGAAATGAAATAAAAACAAGGAGGAAAATATGAACAAAAAACTAAGGATTATCTTAGCAATTATGCTTTGTTTAATCATGGTGTTTGCCGCTGCTTGTACAGGTCCTGCCGGTGAAAAAGGCAAAGACGGCACGAACGGCACGAACGGCACGAACGGCACGAACGGCACGAACGGCACGAACGGCAAAGACGGCACGAACGGTAAAGACGGCAAAGACGGCAAAGACGGTACGGGCGAAGTAACGCCGGTAGCGAACGACCCGTTCGATTACTATGTGCAAACATACGGCGTAGGCTACGACCATGTTTTCAAAACTGTTACTCAAATGGACCTTCAAGTTATGCTTACAGCCGGTAATAACGACAAGGCTGCGCGTATAGCCACAAAAGGAAAGTTTGCAATTATGTTTGGCGGCGCATGGTGCGATTACACTGCGGCAATGATGAACTATGTAAACACTTCCGCTAAAGCGGCTGGAGTCAGCACAGTTTTCGTGTTAGACACAAAATGGGACGGCGACCTGTCTAAAGATCATGTAGGTACTATAGGCGGCTCCGGTGCGAATGCGGGCAAACCCGGTTACATTTCGTACACAGGCGTTGAAATTGTCTATGACTTGGAATTAGGTTCGCTCGGTTACTTAGCGACCATAGTCGGTTTGTTTAACAATTCTGGCGACCTCAAAGCAGGGGAGATTCTGCAAAAAACAGCGACTGCAGCAGAAGGCGCAAATACGGGATTATTATTCGTTATCGACATTCCCGAATT
Organism: Holotrichia oblita; assembly: GCA_023690525.1. NCBI lineage: Eukaryota > Metazoa > Arthropoda > Insecta > Coleoptera > Scarabaeidae > Holotrichia > Holotrichia oblita. The sequence goes on from JALQSN010000226.1 coordinate 17,218, forward strand.
ACCGTCAGAAAAAAACATCAGAGACACGGACGCGCTTAAACCGACAATCGAGGCGGCTTACATAAACAGCACAATTACTGCCGAGGCGGCTTTCAATTCAAACGCTGCTGAAAAAGCCAAGGTTGACGCAGTTTTCGCGGAGATCGCTTCCGGTCAAGAAGGTAAATATGACACATACATTCAAAGAAACAACCAAACGAATCTTCGCTTAGCGGGAATCGGATACGGCGCTGAAGAGGATGACAACATTTACTTCCAAGCAATTAACTATGCCGAACTTATCGCTCTGCTGGAAGCACCCGGCGACCATATAATTTATTTTGGCACTTTTGGCTGACCGCAATGCCCGCATACAATGTTGACATTGTACGAAGAAGCACTCGCCAGCGGCTACAAAGGCAAAATTTACCACTTTTCACCGGCAACAGACGACAGCGGTTCCGGCACTGCCCACATTAGAAACCACGAGGGCACTGCTGCCATAACTACCGGAAAATGCAAATTGTACACACACATACTGGATACTTACTTTGGTGAGGATTTTATCAGTTACTACAACCAACCGACTGTCCCCGGATCAACATCCGGCCAACAACTGCCCCACCATAGAGCGTTTGCGGGAGCAATTAATCCTGGTAACACGGTAGGCATGGTGATTGACGGCAGATGGGTTGCGAGAACATGCCAACCTTCGGTATTCCTTTACAACAAAGACATTAACGGTCCTGAAGGCGGAATTATGCACCATTACGAAAACGAATTGTCTAATGTCGTTTCTAGCGGTGTGGCGCTTACATCACGCAGTGAGTATAATTATGCGCGCAGAGAAGCCGAATTGATTTTTGCTAAGGCCGGCGTTGCCGAATCCTACCTTGCTTTAGGCTATGAAGTGGAAGTAGTCCGCGATCAAATGAACTGGACATTCAAAATTACCAACGCTTCATTAAAATATACCAAGCTGTCGCTTAACTATTACTTCTTCTGGTTTAGGGATGTGGCCATGATTGACGCTTGGCTTGCGCTTCCCGCAGGAGGTTCCTCCGGCACATCTACTGTGGCCACGATCGGCAGTGGCGCCGGCAAACCACTTATCGATTTATACAGAGACAGGACGATGGCTTCGCTTAGTTCCTTCGGCATTAGCGGAGTCGGATATGTTTCAGAGGCGCAGCAAAGGGCTTTAGACAAGTACATGAAACCGTTGGCACTGCCGGACTCAAATGCTGAAGTCAGCAATATTGCTGTTAATAACTTAACAAGAGTGCTGACATTTGACTCGAACATCACGACAGCAATTACCGGTGCATTCACTGTCAGGGTTACTGACGGAACGAACAATTTCGATGTTGCGGCTAATACAGTAGCAGGAGGCAAAGTAACCGTAGACCTTTCGGCTGCTAAGTTAAACGCCAAGGACCTTGAAGCGGGTACTTACTCCATTATAATAGCAAGACGGAATAATGCTACATGGGGTAATTCTGCCAACCATATCGTTGCTACTTACGAATGGACGATTGAAGCAATTGACGCAAAAACTTTTGCAAGTCTTGGGTTGACAGTTAAGGACGCAGGAATGGGCAACTACAATTTCGTAGACGGCAAGGTTGCGGAAAACATTTCATTTAACTACTCAATTCCGAAGAGCGCCACCGAAAAGAAATATGCAAGAGTCTTCAGCATAGAGACAGTGGGCGGCGACATCACAACAGCGTACTTGCTTCTCAACGATGCGGATGCGGCGACAAACTACCAAGGTGACATTTGGAATGCTTTAGGTAACATGGCTTTTGCTAAGCAGACTGGCGGCGTTCTTTCTGAGACAACAGTTCCGACGACGGTTGTCGGCTACTGGAACAATGCTACAGTTGGCAATACCTTAACGGCGTCTGCAACAGGCAACACTGTTAAAACTGAGAGCATCAGTGCGATGTTCCTTGCAGAGCTTCCGGGAATATACAAAATCACTATCTCTATTATAGATGTAACCGACAAGGCTGCTGTGAATTTCAGCGCCCCGATTGTAACTCAAACGATAACAGTAGTAGTGAAATAACAAAACCTATAATAGGACTTTTAACAAAAAAACACGGCGGAAACGCCGTGTTTTTTTGTTAAAAGATAAAACCCCGGCATATCTTAAGGTTAAGAATAGGCTTTGCCGTGAGCGATGACAGAAAATCCCTCTTTGTTAAGACAATTAAGGTGTCTACGCTTAATTTAAAAACAAAGGAGGGCAAACGATGGATGAGAAAGGTTTAAAACACAGTCGAGTTGGAATTGCAAATATTATATAGTGTTCACACCAAAGTTTCGCCGTAAGGTAATATATGCATAACTTAAAGGGCAAATCGTCTAATTTTGCGTGAACTCTGTCGCAAGAAAGAAGTAGAAATAATTGAAGCGCACGCAATGAAAGATCACACCCACATGTATGTCAGAATCAATAGTATACAAGAATTATGATAGTGCACGCTCAGAATAACAAGAATTTTACTGAAACGGATTGACTTTATTACAAAAATGGCATATGCTAAATAAAACTATATTATTTATTAGGAGGTATGAAATGAAAAGAAAAATATTGGCGGTTTTACTCGTTTGCATCTTTGCATTGGCGCTTTTCGGATGCGACCCTGATACCGGACAGAAAAATAGCCCGATTAAGAACGCTAAGGTCAATGGCAGCAATCTTGTTTGGGATTGCGATGAGGCGGGAGTTACATTCGAATTTAAAGTTTACAGGTCCGGAGGTACCAGCGAACAAAAATCAATCAAAATTTCTGAAACCACTTCAAAATCTGTGGATTTGAATGCTTGGGCAGAAAGTAAAGAACTGCTAGGTGCTGCGAAATATGTATTTAAGATTGCCGTTAAAGAATCGGATAATTATGTTGATGCCGATGGCACTTATACTGTACCTATGCCCGAAGTTACAGCCGCAACCATTAACGCTGACGAGCATAAATTGTCGTGGACCTGCAGGGATAACAATTACGACTACACAATTAAAGCCTACATAGGTAGCGATGTAAAGAAGACTGTGACCGATGCAAAAGGACTTAGTCTTGAACTTGTTGAACTGGAACTTGAACCTGGCACATACACATTTACAGTTGTTAGAACCGGTTCTAACGCCACACCTATAAATGCTGCCGGCAATTATATAGTCGCTTCAGATGTTACAGAATTAAGTTTAAACGGCAACACCGTCGAATGGGAGGCCGCCGCAGGCGCATCTTATCGCATTTATTTGCTGTTGGAAAACCCGGCAAACGGTAATTTGCAAAACATGAAGACAATTACTGTTCCTACTGCCTCAGCAGGTTTGTACACTTTGACAGCAACCGACCTTAGCGGACTTTTCAACGGCTCATATACGGTTGGGGTGGGTATTTATCTGCAGCAACCTGCCTCCACTGCACCAAAAGCACCGCAAAAGTTAGTGATAAATGATAAGCCGTTCCCCGAGATTTCCGGCGTGAACTACAACAGTACCAATAGAGAAGTTTCTTGGACTTCAAGTATTCCTAATGTCAAGTTCAGTTTGCGTATATTAAAAGGGACGACTCTTTTTAAGGAAACTGCAGCATCAACCGCCACAACAATTAAATTAGATGAACAACTGGTCGGCGTGGGAACATATACTTTTGAACTTACTATAGAGAATACTTTCAAAACCTACAAAACCGAATTTGCAAGCATTGTTCACTCAGTGGCAGATGCTAAGGTAACGCTAATAGAACTTGTATACAATACCGGTTCGGTTATTTCATGGAATTGTGCTACAAGCGGTGCGCTTTTTGAAATTAGAATTGAAAACTCATGAGGAAGCCCGGAAGTGTTTTACACTACCGACAAGTCGTTCGACTTTTTAACAATGACAATTGCAAACGGTTGCTCAAGCGCATTTGACCCCACTTATCATTATGAGGCCTATGTCAAACTGCTCGGCTCTAATGAAACTGCAGTAAGAATTTTAAAAATACCCACAGGGCATCCCTCCGGAGATTGTGCCGACTGCAAGGATCTCAAAGTGCCCGGTGCATAAGCATAAGTACTTCTCCAGTTAATCTAGCGTTAACGACAAATTTTAAATAACTTAAATGTGCTAACAAACCATAACAAATACTGCGGCAATGCTGCAGCATTTGTTTTTGGTCGTTCAAATTGTATTGTATTTAGAAACTTAAAACTATATTTATTATTGGAATTTTATATTCTCTGCAGGAAGATTTAACCGTTTTGAGCGATGCAGATTTGTTGAATTTTTGTTAAATACTTGATTTGTTTACAACTTTGTGGTAGCATAATACAAAAATCGACAAAAATCGGGGTTGCTATGGGTTTTAGACTGAATTTGAAATTTAGAAACACATTAGTTTTACTAATGTGTTTAATTTTGCTGTTTTGTTTTACGGCTTGTGATTTTACAGGTCCGCAAGGATCAGCGGGGGCCGACGGCAATGACGGTTTGCCCGGCATTGCCGGCAATGATGGTAAAGACGGTAAAGACGGCGAGCCGGGAAAAGATGGTGAGCCTGGAAAAAACGGCGAGCCGGGGAAAGATGGTAAAGACGGCGAGCCCGGGAAGGATGGGCAGAACTTTGTCAACGGAAACAGCGGAAATTACTTTTTGGATGTCTACACACATCTTGATGACCCGACTCATGTTTTTTCCACACTTACATTCGCAGAATTGATGCTTTTACTTAACTCCGACGGTCAAAGTTTAATTTTCTTCGGGGGCAGTTGGTCGACCTCTGCGCAAGGCATGCTCCCATATATTAATGAGTCAGCCAAATCTAACGGAATTTCTTCCATATACAACTTTGACATTAAATTGAACGGGTTTGTTGATGAACTTAGCGTTAGCGGCTACTTCAGCGATACTTCTGGCGAGAGTTTTAACTATGACCTTGATGTGCGCAATGTTAAAATTTCAGCAGATGATAATCTTTTTTCCAGAATTAACGAAAAACTTAAAATTTCTGATGCGGGATTGTCATCAAACGATTTTGATAACGCACTGTTGATTCTGTTTGACAAGAGGGAAGGGATAATCGATTTTGTTTCGAATGAAAAGAGTTGGGCGGCTTTGAAAGCGCAGCCGGCCGAGTTGAGTGTCCTCAATAAGAGAATCAAAAAACTATTTAACAAAATAGAAGACGGCGAATTAAGCGATTCGTTCAATATGTTTAAACTTGACGGTCTGCAGGAACTTTCCGGCGCAGATGTGGATTACTTCTCGGCACTAAGCGCATATAATTCGCATATACCGCTTGAGAGTGATTGCGTTTTTAAGGCGGTTACTTACCATGAACTAATTAATTTGTGCAAAAGCAACGGCGAGTTTATATTTCTTTTTGGAGGATTGTGGGATGAAGGATTTGCGGCGACTTTAAATTTCATCAATGATTATGCGCTCACAGCAGGAATTGAAGAAATCTTCGTTTTTGATTTTTCATGGGACGGTTCGCCTTCTGAATCCGGATTTTATATGCCGGGAAGCAATGGTGATTTGCAGAGTTTGCTAACCGACCATGTAGCCGGCAATCTTTACGGTTCCTACACTTTGCGTTACATACAACTTTTGTCGCATTTTGGAAACTTCTGGTCAGACTGGAACACTAACGGCAGTGAATTTCGCGCCGAAGCCGATTTGCCGGATGCAGATTTTTACGGTGTTTGGGTAGATGGAGCGGCAGCAAGAGCAATAGGAGTGGAAGAGCAGTTTTACACATTACTTGCCGGTACTTCGCTTGTAAGATTTAACAAAGACAACAGAAACGGCGGAAAACTAAAGCCGGTTGTTGCTGCTTTTGAATGCGAACTTAGTGCGGATGAACTTTTAACTGAGGGCTCGGCGCAAAATGACTTCTTGCACAAGTATTTGGAATTGTTTTTCGGCAGCGCATTGTAACAGAGAAAATCTCTAACCAAAGAGTGTAACAAGTCATTGCCGTTTTACCTTTCCTGTATGAATTACTTTGCCTGTAATCTGTGAGATTTCATGGCAGATTAGGGTAAAAATTTTAATAATTTGCTTTAAAACAGTTTGAAAAAACTGATTAGTGTGTTATACTCAACTGGCTGTTTGCGGGAATGGCTCAGTGGTAGAGCGTCGCCTTGCCAAGGCGAATGTCGCGAGTTCGAATCTCGTTTCCCGCTCCAGTAATTAAAGGCTTGGAATTTTTAATTCCAAGCCTTTAAGTTTGTATTTGTTTTGTCGTTAATACATTCCGCAAAGTCTTTGCCCTGTAAGCAGTCTTTATAAAGTAAGATATTAAGTAAGAATTTTAGTCACTAAAAAATGATATAGTCGCAAAAAACATTTGACAACAGATTTAATCGAGTTATAATAGTAGTAATAATCATACTTTTCATACAATTAAGGAGGAAGATATGAGTTTTCCTGAAGGTAAATTTGCGTGGACGGTAAAAGTCGGGGAAAAAGGACAATTTGTTATACCTAAAGAAGCGAGAGATGTTTTCGGCATCAACCCCGGCGACACTTTGATAGTTCTGGGCGATGTTGAGCAGGGAATCGCTATTCCGCCCAAGTCGGCTCTGCAAGCCATCATGGCCCAAATATTCGGCGGAAAAATGCCGCCGACAGGAGATGACGAATGAATGTAATTGAGTCGAGGAACCTTACAAAAAAATACAACGGTTTTACGGCGGTAGACAACCTCAATCTTACAGTTAAACAAGGTGAATTATTTTCGCTTTTGGGAGTAAACGGGGCGGGGAAAACGACAGTTATTAAAATGTTATCTTGCTTAATAAGTCCCACAAGCGGAGACGCAAAATTGTTTGATTACAGTGTAACCGCTCAACCGCAAGCAGTTAAACAGAAAATAAATATATCGCCTCAGGAGACGGCTGTTGCGGGGAATTTGTCCGTACGGGAAAATTTAGAGTTGGTAGCGGGAATCTACGGTCAAAGTTTGAAGGCAGCAAAAGAAAGCGCATGTGAAATCGCTGAGAAATTCGGACTTTCAGAAGTAATGACAAAGAAGGCAAAGAAACTGTCTGGCGGAATGCAACGGCGTCTTTCAATTGCGATGGCGTTGATTACAAACCCTCAAATTTTGTTTCTCGACGAACCTACTTTGGGGCTTGATGTCCTTGCGAGGCGTGAACTTTGGACCTTAATAAAAGGCCTTAAAGGTAATGTAACAATAATACTGACTACTCATTACTTGGAAGAAGCCGAAGCATTGTCCGACCGTGTCGGAGTGATGACCAAGGGGCGGCTGGCTGCCGTCGGAACAGTGTTGGAGTTAGCAAAGCAGACAAATACAACAAAACTGGAAGATGCGTTTATCGTTCTTAGCGGAGGCGTAATATGAAATCTTTTCTTTTTGCAAAACGCAGCGCAAAGGAAATTTTGCGAGAGCCGATAAATTTTTTCTTCGGCTTAGGGTTCCCGCTGGTACTGTTAGCATTGCTTTCTGTTATTAATGCTAATATACCCGATGAAGCAAACAATACAATGTTTGAGGTGCAAAACCTCGCACCGGGTTTGGCGATGTTCGGTACGGTATTTATGGCTTTGTTTACGGGAATGCTGCTTGCTAAGGATAGAGAATCATCTTTTTTAATGCGGCTGTTTGCATCGCCTATGAGTGCGGCTGATTTTCTCTTGGGGTATTCGATACCGTTAATTGTCATGTCGGCGGCGCAGGCGGCAATTACTCTTTTAGCGTCGCTCGTTTGCGGCTTGCCGTTTTCTGCATGGCTGCTGCTCGGCATCTTGGTAACAACTTTAACATCGCTCTTGTTTGTCGGATTAGGATTGCTGTGCGGCACCTTGCTCAGCGACAAGGCAGTTGGCGGTGTCTGCGGCGCACTTTTAACAAACTTAGCGGGCTGGCTGTCGGGTGTTTTTATTCCGCTGGAATTAATAGGAGGCTGGTTTAAAACATTTTGCCAAGTATTTCCATTTTATCACGGCGTTGAGGCGGTAAAAGAATCGCTTGCCGGTAATTTTACGGGACTACTGCCGCATCTGGGAATCGTCATTACTTATGCGGCGGCGGTTTACATAATTGCGGTTTTTGCGTTCAGGCATAAAATGCGTAGCGGCGAAGTTTAAAAATAACTTTACAAGAAGGAGAGTAATATGAAAAAATTAGGTATAATCGGCGGAATGGGACCAAAGGCAACGAGTGTGTTTTTTGATAATATTGTCAATAAAACCGTTGCGCAGTTTGACCATGAGCATATTGAAATTGTTCTTTTGAACAGCACGAGACTGCAGGAAAAAACAAAAGGTATACGCCCGGAACTCGACGAACTCCTGTATAATGTCAAACTGTTGGAATCCTTAGGTGTTTCTAACATTGCGATGCCTTGCAACACTGCGCACATTTTTATTGGCGATATGCAAAAATGCACAAGCGTTCCTATAATAAATATGATTGAGGAAACAGCAAAACACATTAAGCGGATTTCTAAAAAAGAAAATGCAAAAGTTGCGGTTTTAGCAACCGATACAACAATTAAGAGCGGTCTTTACCAAAATGCGTTAAGCGAATTGGGAATGGCACATGAAATCCCCGACGAATCTAACCAGTTTAAAATTATGAGCATTATTTACGACCAAGTAAAAAAGACGGGCGCCGGAAACATTGCCGACCTTAATACTGTTCTTGAGCAAATGAAAGCGCTTAAATGTGATTATGTAATTTTAGGCTGCACGGAACTCTCGTGGTTTACTTACAATTTTCCGCTTCCCGATTTCTGTGTCGACGCTTTGGAGATTTTGACGAGGGTTTCTATTGAGCGGTCAGGCGGTAAGTACAAACAGATTTAAAACGCCGTACTTCCGTTTTATAAAAACAGTTTTCGATAATTATTTCAGTATAACTGTATTATATAAGGAGTCGAGATTAATTTTCGGCTCATTTAAATTTGAAAATAATCAAGTGATTAAATCAAATGATTGACATATACTTAGTTAGATGCTAAACTCAATTAAGAGGGGTTGAAATGAGCACACCTGATAAAAAACAAATGATTGTAACCGCAGCAATCGAGTGTCTGGAAATGTACGGCAGGGCAGGCGTTACCATCCGCAAGATAGCAGAGCGTGCGGGAGTGAACAGCGCCGCAATAAGTTACTATTTCGGCGGAACGGAAAATTTAATGGAAGTAGTAATGCAAAAAACGCTGGCAAATGCTTTTGATGTTTCTCACTTTTCCGAATTCGAAGCAGGGAATATGAAAAGTTACCTAAAGGCAGTCTTTTCGTTTTTAATTGAGGGGGCTGCAAAATGGCCGAACATTTCTAAGGCGCATTTCTACAGCATCTATGTTGACTCAGATTATAATTCCCCTGTTACGGCAGCCGTGGACGGATTTTTGAAAGAGGTTTATTCAAAAGTTAAAGACAAAACAGTAGCAGCGGAAGAAGTTTTGAAATTTCGTATTTCGATTCTAATGGCGCAAGTTGTGTATTTAATAATTTCACCCGGATTGCTGCAAGAATTTTCTCCTGCTAAAGATGTAAATGTATTCGTAAACGATTTAATCGACAACATATTTGGGGAGGAATAATAGTGTCAATAATTTTAAGTCACATTTGGCGCAACATAAAAGATAAAAAACTGATTTCTGCATTAATCATTTTGTCGCTTGCGATTACAGGTGCGCTACTGTTTGTCGCACTTTCAATCGCAGATATTTTAGATACGGTGGCAGATAATGATTTTCAATCGGTTACCACGATTTTTTTGCTCATTTTTATTGTAACAAGTTTTATGAGCGTTTTTGTAGTTTTTTCATCATTTAAATACATTATGGCTTTAAGGGTAAAAACATTAGGAACGCTGATGAGTATAGGCGCAGACAAAAAGCGCTGCCGCAGAATAATGCTGCTCGAAAGCACGGCATACGGTTTTATCGCAGCCGTATTCGCAGTGATTGCGGGCATAATTTTACTTGCTGTATTTAGTAATTCGTTAACAGGCGGAAAGGCGGCTTTCAGTATTTCACCGGTCAATCTCGGTATCTCAATCGTTTTTTGTCTGATTCTTGCGCCGGCTTGCGCTTTTTTCCCCATTAAGACTTCAGATAAGCACAGCGTAAAGGAAATTATTTTGCAGACCTCTGTGTTAAAGGAAAGGAAACGGATTCCGGGTTTAGTAACCGGTTTGTGTTTTCTTTTAATCAGCGCGGCGCTTGTTTTGATTCCCGCAGTAAAATACGAGGAAATTGCAATAATCATTTCATTTTTATTCTCAATCGCCGGGTTCGCTTTCTGCACCGGTCCATTGGTGTATTACTCTGTGGTGTTGCTCAGTCGATTAGTCCCCAATAATTACACTGTAAAAATGCTTAAAGAAAGCCGCTCGCACAGTAATATTGCCGTGCTGCTCTCTATAACGGTAGCAGTTGTTTTTATGATAAACAGTTCCAATTCGATTTTGATTGATGCGACAGACAAAAGTTTTGACCTTTACGGCTACGATATTCACATAAGCAGCAAAACAAACGACGCTGTGTTTGACATTGCAAAAGTAAACGAAGTTCTAAGCACAGCGGGAGTAGACGATGCGGCGGGTTTGTACTTTAAAACAGAGGTTGACATTGAGGAACATATACCGCTTATGAATTTATACGGCATGACTTTAAGTAAGATGAACGATTTCTTTAATTTTGAATTGGAAAATCCGGTTACTTCCCTGCCCGGCAAAACTATGCTGCTGTCTAAGGATTATCTTGCCCGTGAAAAGATGTCGGTTGGCGATATACTCGTTGTCAAAGGTCAAACATACACAATATCAGGCGTCATTACGGAAATGTTCAACAGCGGAAATGTGGGAGTAATTTCTGAAAATGATTTTGAAGATACATTCGGCATTGACAAATATACGCAGATTGTTTGTAAAAGCAGCGAACCAAACGGCGCAAGAGATGCTTTGAGGGCGGCGGGTTTTCCGGCAGCGGCCACAATACAGGACATGCTTGACAGAACAAAAAGTATAAATGCCGATTTGTTTACAACGGTTAATTACATCATAGTCCTTTCAACAATTGCCGGAGTATTCGGCGTACTCAACAACTTACTTATCGCATTCGCTTCGCAAAAGAAAGAAAAGGCTTTGCTGCGCTCAATAGGCATGACGCAAAAGAAAAATATGCACTCCATATTGCTTGAATCCTTAATTACAGGAATAATCGGAGGATTAATAGGGCTTGTCGGCGGGATTGTATTTACGACTGTTGTTCCTGCAGTTTTTCTCGTATTTGAATTTCCGGTAAAACCGGTACCGCTGTCGCCGGTTGCCATTGCACTTTGCGCAGTGTGCCCGGTCGCAATATGTATGTTGGCTTCGCTAATTTCACTTGTAGGTAATTCAAAGTTAAATATTGTGCAGACATTAAGGGAGGAGATCTTATGATAACCGCACAAAACTTATTCAAAACATTCATGATAGGAAATGAATCTGTCAATGTTTTAAATGACATAAATATTGAAATCAATGACGGCGAATTTGTATCCGTTACGGGAGCCTCGGGCAGCGGAAAGAGCACTCTGCTGTACTTGCTCGGCGCACTTGACGCACCTACGAAAGGTGAAATTTTTGTGGACGGCGTCCTGCTTTCAAAAATGAACGATAAAGAGGCGAGCGGATACAGACGAAAAAATACCGGTTTCGTTTTTCAGTTTTACAATTTGATTCAGAATCTTACGGTAGAGGAAAACATTTTAATGCCGCTTGTTTTGGACGGCAAAAATCCCAAATCGTACGCTGCCAAACTGGACGAATTGATTAAACTGGTAGACCTTGAAAATATGCGCAAACAAAAAGGCGCATTGCTTTCGGGCGGTCAGCAGCAGCGTGTTGCCATCGCCCGTGCGCTGATTAATGAACCACGCATTATTTTAGCCGACGAGCCGATTGGAAATCTGGACAGCGTGAAGGGTGCGGAAATCATGGCGCTTTTGCAAAAAATCAACCGTGAGAAAGGCGTAACAATTGTGCAAGTTACTCATTCGTTGGAATCGGTCAACTACGGAACGAGGGAAATACGGCTAAAAGACGGCAGAGTTGTTTAGAATGGCGAAATGACCTGATAGTTTTAAACAAAAAACCGCAAAACTTAGTTTTGCGGTTTTTACAGGCGATTTAATTAGTCTTTATGTTATGTCCGCTTCCTCGTAAAGAATTTTGGGATTTGTCTGTTTCATCAAGTTTACGAACAGAGCAAAATGGCGGGGGTCAATGTTTACTAAAACAATTTGCGGCGCATCATCGACATAAAGGTTTAAGTAGAGTTTGTCTGAGGTGGTCGATTTGACGATTTTAATTACTTTTTCAATTTTAAATTTGCCGCCGGAAACATCCCAAAAACCCAATTTAAGCATTAATTTCCCGTCTTGGATTTTGTAACTTGCCGCTAGTGTGAAAATCAGCAGCGTCAAAAACAGGCAGCATAAGACAATTGCCAGAATATCCATTGCTACGCTGGTAGAATAAAGTCCGAAAACCTCGATTATGCGGAAAAAACTGTACATTATCGAACCTGTGCAAATCGTTAAAAATGCAAAAACTAAAAATATGAATGCGCCGGACAGCATATAACGGAACCGTGTTTTCATTACAAAAATAATTGTACACAAATTTTAACAAATTGTAAACAAAGTTTGTCAAATTGTTTTTTTTGTGATATATTTCAAAGAATACTGAAGACGGAGAGTTATGCCTTTAAGTTTCAGACTCGTTCAACTGGATGACCAAAAAATTTTTAAGCAAATCAGGCAGAGTTGCACCTTGTACAACGCTTCACCGGCAAGTGAAACCACCTTTGAATCGGTATTTTGCTGGGCGGCGGGCGACTTTGCACAGATATGTGTCATTGATGAAGGTTTGATTATCTTTTACGAATTCCCCGACGGCAAAAAATTCTTTTATCCGCCGCTTGTTAATAGGAAAGAGGATTTTGTGCCGGTGCTCAGAAGAATGCTTGAATACTCCAAGCACAGCGGCTTTAACTTCCGTGTTGAGCGGGTAACAAAGGAAATGGCGGAACTGGCGCAAGATTTTGCTCCGGACTGCAGAATTACTCCCGACAGGGACTCGTTCGAATACCTTTATAACCCGGCAAGTTTTATAAGCCTTGAAGGCGGGAATTACAAGTCTAAGCGTAATTTGGTGCACGGTTTTACAGCGGATTACGATTATGATTTTGTTTCGTATGAGCCGTCTATGAAAAAAGGCGTTCTCGACTTGGTGGCGTATTTGGCGCCGGTGTCCGACAGTTACGGAAATGAATCAGCCGCAATCGAACGGGCGCTTGACAATATCGGGCATTTAAATTTACACTGTGATGTAATTAAGATTGACGGGAGAGTAATCGCTTTTCACATAGGATACATCAGCGAAGCGAATGTGGGCGTCTGCTGTTTTGAAAAAGGAGATACTAACTACAGAGGCAGTTATGCGGCGGTTACCAATTTTTCATCGGCAAAAAGATTTAAAGGTTGCACACTTATTAACCGCCAAGAAGATTTGGGAATTGAAGGGCTAAGAACGGCAAAAATGTCCTACTTTCCGATAGGATTCTCGGAAAAATATATAATAGATTTTTCTAAAGATTAAACTGTTTATTAAAACGGATTAATGCCGCATCCGGAGCAAACAGCAAAGAAAATTTAAGGAAAGGTAAAACGCAAAATGGAATATTACCAAAAGAAATTCGAGTGCCTGCCAAGAAGCGAGTTGAAAAAACTTCAAGTCGAGAGATTGAAAAAAACAGTAAAACTTGTAGGGGATAAAACGCCTTTTTACCGGGAAAAATTTAAACAGTCAGGTGTTACGGCTGATGACATTAACACCGTAGAAGACATTGTTAAACTGCCGTTTACCGTTAAGCACGACCTGAGAGACAATTACCCATTCGGTCTTTTTGCCTGCGGGAAAGAGGACATAGTGCGCATACACGCATCCAGCGGAACGACCGGCAAACTTACGGTCGCCGGCTACACGCAAGTTGACATTGACACTTGGTCTGACTTGTTTGCAAGATGCCTTGTTATGGCGGGAGCCGATAAAAGTTCGCTTGTACATGTCGCTTACGGATACGGTTTGTTTACCGGCGGATTGGGCGCACATTACGGTGCGGAGCGGTTAGGGGCTGCAGCAATCCCTGTGTCAAGCGGCAATACTGCGAGGCAAATTATGCTGCTTAAAGATTTTCAATCCGATGTGCTTTGCTGTACGCCGTCATATGCGGTTTTTCTGGCTTCCGAATTAAGCAATCACGGTGTTGAAGTTTCTCAACTTAATCTCAAAGCGGGCATCTTCGGCGCAGAACCGTGGACAGAAGAAATGCGCAAAAGAATTGAGGAATCGCTTAACATTAAGGCATATGATATTTACGGTTTGAGCGAAATCATGGGCCCTGCAGTTGCAATGGAATGCTGCAGACAAAACGGCAAACATATTTGGGAAGACCATTTTATTGCGGAAATCATCGACCCCGAAACACTGCTTCCGCTGCCTGACGGCGAAGTCGGTGAATTGGTAATTACAACTATTACTAAAACAGGTATGCCTCTGATTCGTTACCGCACCAGAGATTTGTGTTCGCTCATCACCGAAAAATGCAAATGCGGCAGAACTCATGCGAGGCTTACTAAAATAATAGGGCGCAGCGACGATATGCTGATTGTCAGAGGAGTTAATGTCTTCCCGAGTCAAATCGAAACCGTTCTGCTTAAACATGCCGAAGGCATCGAACCGCATTATCAAATTATTGTCGACCGCATAAACATGCTGGACACACTGGAACTGCGTGTCGAGGTTAACGAAAAACTTTTTAAAGACGGCATGAAGGAAATCGAGATATTAAAGCGTTCTTTGGAAAGAGACCTTAGCAGTGCGCTTGGCGTTTCAATCGCCGTGCACCTTGTAGAACCTAATACAATCCCCAGAAGCGAAGGAAAAGCGAAGAGGGTTGTTGATAATCGTAAAATCTAATTTTTATATATATTTGGAGGAAGCATGTTCGTACAACAAATTTCCGTTTTTCTTGAAAACAAACCGGGCAGGCTTTTTAATTTGACTAATACGCTTGCCAAAAACGGCATTGATATTTTTCATATCATGCTTGCCGAAGCAAAAGAGTATGGCGTAGTCCGCTGCATCACTAAGGACGGAGGAAGGGCACTCGATGTACTTAAAGATGCGGGCTTTGTCGTTACTACCACAGATTTAGTTGCATTAGGTATTGATGACAGACCCGGTTCGCTTAACGAAGTGCTGGCTTTTCTTGCATCTTACGGTGTGCAAGTCGAGTATTTGTACTCTTTTTCACGCAATGAAGGGGAGCGTGCTGTTATTATGCTTAAAATTACAAATCCCGAGCCTGTCCTTGCACTGATGCGAGAAAAAGGATTACTGAATGTGTAGAACAAAACATATTATACTCCAAAAGGCGACTCCGCCTTTTGGAGTATTTTATGTTAATAGAAATTGATTGCGAGCGCATTCTGCACAACATTTCTCAAATTAAATTACGCATCGGCGGCGTAAAGTTTTGCGCAATCGTAAAAGCGGACGCTTACGGACACGGCATACTGCGTGTTTCCAAAGAGATTGAAAAAGAAGTAGATTTTTTTGCTGTAGCCAGAGCAGGCGAAGGAATCCTGCTTAGAAATGCGGGAATATCTAAACCGGTGCTGGTACTTAATCCGCTTAGAGACAATGAATTGAGCGATGCGCTTAACTGTGATTTGTCGCTGACAGTCGACGATTTAAAGCAAGCGGAGTTAATTTCTCAGTTGAGTATCCGATTTAAGAAAACGACGGATATACATATAAAGACGGACACGGGCATGAACAGACTGGGAATTAAAAACCAGGCCGATTTAGTCCGCTTGTGCACAGCAATTAAAAATTTGCCCGGTGTTAATTGTCAGGGCGTGTACTCGCATTTAGCCTCTACGGTTTTTAAGGATAGGGACTTTACTGAAAGGCAACTTGAGGTTTTTAGAACTTATGCGGAAACAGTGCGGAAGTACTTTCCCGGTGCAATCTGTCATTTTGCTAATACATCTGCTGCGTTATCGCTGCCCGAAGCCCGTTTCGACATGGTAAGAGTAGGTATCGGTATGTACGGTTACTGCGACAGACCGGACATAAGACTTCAGCCTGCTAAAAGCGCAAAATGTTTTGTCGTCGAAACAAAAACCGTCAAAGCGGGGGAAAGTATCGGCTACGACAGAACATTTGTTGCAAAAAAGAATATGCCCGTTGCGGTACTTGGATGCGGCTACGGCGACGGTTATCTGAGAAATTTTGGTAAAAACGGAAAAGTGCTTACAGATTTCGGTTTTAAAAGAATACTGGGCACGGTCTGTATGGATTTAATTGTAGTGGAAAATCCGGGCGGCAGACTTAAAAGGGGCGATGAAGTTGTACTGTTAGGAGAAAATAAAAGAAAATGCCTTTGGGCGAATGACATTTTTGAAAATTGTGGTACAATAGTTTACGAGACTTTGTGCAATTTAAGAATGAGGTAGCAAAGAATGAAAAGTGAATTGAGACAGCGTGTTTTAAAGGTAAGGAATGACTTACAAGAAAACGAGAAATACGAGTTGTCTAAAATTATTTTTGACAAGGTAATCTCTTTACCCGAGTTTGAAGCGTGTCAAAATCTTTTCATTTACATTGCATACAACAACGAGGTCGAAACAAAACTGCTGATTAAATACGCTTTGGCTACAGGCAAAACCGTAAGCGTGCCTTGCATTAAAGAAGACGGGCATATGATAGCCGTAGAAATCCGCAGTTGGATGGGGCTTATGAAAAACCGCCTCGGAATTTTAGAACCTGTTGACGATACCCGCATAATAAGTAAAAAAGTGATTGACACCGCTATTATGCCCGGAGTTGCGTTTGATGAAAAGCGCGACAGGATAGGCTACGGCAAAGGTTACTATGACAAGTTTTTGGTTGACACGCACATAAAAAAGATTGCTTTGGCATACGATTTTCAAATTGTAGACGAGGTGCCCGCCGACAAGCATGACATTAAAGTTGATATGATTGTAACGCCGACAAGAATAATTAAATAATGAGGGTAATTGCAGGCCGTTTTAAGGGAAGAACAATTATTTCTCCCAAAGGTACGAATATCAGACCTACGCTGGACAGGGTTAGAGAGACATTGTTTGACATCATACAGTTTGATGTGCGGAGCAGTGTTTTTTTTGATTTGTTTGCCGGCAGCGGCGCAGTAGGAATAGAGGCAATCAGCAGAGACGCCGCAGAAGTGATTTTTTGCGATAACAGTCGTGAAAGCAGGATTGCTCTTTACAAAAATCTCGAGTTCACTAAACTTTCGCCCAAGGTGTGGGAATGCGGATTTAAAGAGGCATTGAATAAGTATCCGCCCGGGTACTTTGATTTTATTTTTATTGACCCGCCGTTTGAAACAAAATTCGGAGTTGCATCTTTGGAAATTGTCAGCGGCAGGAAATTGCTTAAAAAAGGCGGCAGGGCGGTCTGGGAGCATCCGAGAATTGAAAAAGCGCCGGAAGTAATCGGTGATTTAGAGATAGTTGACCAAAGAGAAATCGGTTCGGTTGCACTGTCTTTTTACAGGAGTAAAAATGAGTAAATGCGTCTTTGCAGGGTCGTTTGACCCGTTTACAAACGGTCATTTAAGCGTAGTCGAACGGGCAGCCGTGCTGTTTGACAAGGTTATAATTGCCGTTGCGGACAATGCCTCCAAAAATCCGGTACTCGATGCCGGAAGCCGGCTTGCTCTTGTAAAAAAGGCGGTTACCGTAAAGAACGCAGAGGTTGCTGTTTGCAGCGGTTTGCTAATTGATTTTTGCAGGCAAAACGGTGCAGACTGTATCATCAAAGGCGTAAGGAATGCGTCCGATTTCGACTTCGAAAACGAAATGTTTAAAGCAAATTTAGCATTGGGCGGCATCGAAACAGTGTTTCTTCCATCACTGCCGCACATTTCTTTTGTATCATCAAGTTTCGTTAAGGAATTAGTGAAGTTAGGCAAAGATGTCGGCGCATTTGTGCCTGAGAAAATTCACGGAGACATTGTATCGGCATACTCAAAGAGGAAAAACCAGTAACCACAACCATGTTAAAATTGCGGCAATAGATGCCTGCAATCCTTTAGTTGCCAAAATGTTTTTAAACGATACGCCGCAGTTTGATAAAAAACACAGACTTTGCAGCATGACGCAGAACCCGCCGAATGAAATTAGAAAACTGCTTAAAACTGCGGCGGAATTAATATTTAACCCAAGCGACGCAACCTCGCGGCAACCTCTTGTAACCTCGAGTAGCCCTGCGGCAAAAGCGGATGCTCCTTGAGAGAAGTTGACCGGCAAAGCAGAAAGCACTGCCTGGAAAAGTCCGCTTGTTAAAAGCATATCGATAAGCATGTAGAAAACCGAGATAAACGCTCCGACTGATAAAATTCCCATAACCGATGAATAAACGGCATCGTTAAGGACATTTTTCGGAACCGTTTTTGACATAAGAGGTTTGCCTTGCAGTTGCTTGTCGTCAATGTAAAAATTGCGGAACAGCAAACCGCAAAGAAGTGCCGAAAGCATATGGCAGATAAATAATACCCATGCTAATGACGCATTGCCGAAAAACTTTCCGCCGACAGTTCCTAAAATAAATAGAGGTCCGCTTGTAGAAGTGAAGGTCGCTATTTTTTTACAGTCATTAGAAGTAAGTACGCCGTTTAAATAGTGTTCCTCAATGAGTTTTGCTCCTACGGGATAACCGGAAACTGCTGATAAAAGAAAAATGTAACCAGACGGCTGCGGCGCCTTTAAAAGTTTTTTTGTTGCCGGCGCAGCAAAGACGGAAACTTTGTCAAAGAAGTTTAGCCCGATTAATAATTTGCTTAAAAGAAAAAATGGAAAAAGAGCGGGTACAACCGCAACCGCCCAAATTGTTAATCCGTTTGTAAACGACGCCATATATTTTTGCGGGTCGGTTACAAAAAGCACACCTGTCAGACATATAATTGAAAGGACTAAAATTTTAGTTTTCTTCATCACAAAAAAATATGAGGTAATTGTGTAAGTTATGAAAAGAAAGACTTTAGGCTTGGCTTTAGGGGCAGGCGGTGCGAGAGGCACATGCCATATTGGCGCTATCGAGGCCTTGATTGAAAACGGCATACAAATCGATTACATCACCGGCAGTTCAATGGGAGCGGTAATTGGCGGTGCATTCGCTACCGGTTCGGATATTTATAAAATAGAAAATCGGTTTAGAGAAGCCAAAATGTCGGAGATTTTCGATTTTAATCTTCGTCCGATTTCGAACGGCGGTTTTTTGAAGGGCAGGGCAAGCGAAAAACTCATATTGCCGTTTTTAAAGTGCGAGAACTTTGAGGAAACGGAAATTCCGTTTAAATGTACGGCGGTAGATTTAATCAGCGGTAAACCATACATTTTTTCCAGCGGTAAATTAATGACGGGTATCAGGGCGAGTATGTCTATTCCCGGTGTGTTTGAGCCGGTTGTATTTGAAGAAATGCTGCTTGTTGACGGCGGCGTGCTAAACAGGCTTCCGGTAGGTTGCATAAGGGAATTTAAACCCGATGTGATTCTTTGTGTAGATGCTTTGGGACCTTTGGCGCCAATTAAAAACAAGCCGAATTTGCTTTCGGCGATTATGCGTTCGTTCGAGATAGCGGATTGGGAAACGGCAGGAAAATACTATGAACAGGAAGATGAAATTATCGTCTGCCCGAATATAGGCGACTTCAGCCAGTTTTCAAGCAAAACCATTCCTTTTGCAATCGAAGCGGGTAAAGAATGCGTATTGAAAAATTTAGACAGAATTAAGCAAGCATTAAAGATTAAATAAAAACTGAACATTCCTGTTTGTAATGATAACATTAGTAGTATTATGAAAGCGGAAATCTTTGGATTACCGCTTTTTGCATATATACAATTATGCAAGGGAAAGAAAAGTTCGCATCGCAGTTAATAACAATATAAGCGGTGATATAAGTTTTCCTTGTTTTATTGACGGTTTCTCTTTACTTTTTGCAGCGGCTGTGTGTAGTCTGTGTTCCCTTTTTGCTTTTGCAGGCAAAGGTAGAGATTCGTTGCACGGATGTCTATTTCGCAAATTTCTTTTTGCTCCGGCGACAAATCGTTTAATTGCGTAATTTTTCCGCAATTAGAAAAATCGCTAAGGAGTTCTAATCTGTTCTCTTCCACCGCAAGCACCCGGTAGTAGGGCTTGATTTGTTTGGCGGTCTCCATAACTTGTTTTGTTACTCCTAAAACTGCGTTGAGCATAATGCGCCTCAGTTTTAACAGTGTGTATCGTTTGCTTTTGACTTTACTAATCATTTGTTCGCAGTCCTCTTCTCCTGCGTATTTTAAAAAGCGGTTTTCCAATCCCTCATCGACGCCGTTTATATTTTTTAGACTTGTATGCGTAAGCGTGGAAAAATACTGATGCTCAAATTCAAAGAGGTTGTCGTTGTCGAACATTTTTTGCCCGGTCAGGTCTTTAAGAACATAATCCGGCACGCAATTTTTTACTTCATCCTTTTTACCGTGCATTAGTGCAGCCCTGATTGCCGTTGCCGAGCAGAACGGCTGTGAAAGTTCGCTTAGGTTGTAATTGTTTTCTCTCTTAACAGTCATTGGAATTATGCCGGAGTTTAAACGCTTAATTGCTTTCAAGTATTCAACCGCAAGCGCATTGTTAGGGTACTTTAAAGGATTGTCGGAAAACTCATTATCCGCCGCATCGGAAACGGAAGCGGGGTAAGACAGACCTTTGTCAAGATTGCTTTTTAACCGTTCAGTGAACTTCTCAGAGGGATTTAAAAGAAAATCTGCGGCTTTCTTTAAGTTTTCTATGTCGCCGTCTTCGCTGCCGAAATGCAGTGCGCTGCAGTTTAATGCGTATAAAATTTTCACTGCGCCGAAAGCGAAGTCTTCTGCGCTGTTTACCGCAAATACGGCGGGTAGTTCCACAACAATGTCTGCGCCGGCAAGAACGGCGTGTTTTGCCCGCACAAACTTGTTTAGCACTGCGCCTTCACCCCTTTGGACAAAATTGCCGCTCATAACGCATATCAAAGCATCACAGTTGCTGTCCGCTTTTGCCGCCTGTATTTGACGCACATGACCGTTGTGCATTGGATTGTATTCGCAAATTATTCCGCATTTTTTCATTTTAAAACAGTTGTTCGCTTAAAGCGGTTTACTTATTCCTGTTTATATATTATAATTAAAAAATTGTTTTAGTCAATGAACTTGTTCTGAAACTTAATTAGATAACGCAGATTTTAGAGGATTAGCAAATGTCAAAACTTATTGAGAATTTTAAAGTAAAGGCAAAAGCCAATAAGCAAACCATTGTACTGCCCGAAGGCGAGGAACTGCGCATTATTAAAGCCGCAGAAGTAATTGTTAAGGAGGGTTTCGCCGATATTATACTTTTGGGCGATGAAAAAGTCATTAAAGAAAAATGCCCGGAAGCAAAACTTAACGGTGTTAAAATTGTAAATCCTAAAACAGATCCTAAACTTAAAGATTACACCTCAATGCTTTACGAGTTGCGTAAATCCAAAGGAATGACTCAGGAAGAAGCGGAGAAGACGGCGCAGTCAGTGCTGTACTTCGGCGTTCTTATGGTAAAATGCGGCGATGCGGACGGTATGGTTGGCGGTGCAATACACTCCACAGGCGACTTGTTGAGACCTGCTTTACAAATCATTAAGACTGAACCGGGCATATCGTCGGTTTCGGGCTGTTTCTTAATGGAAACTAAAAATACTTCGTGGGGCACAGGCGGTGTGTTTCTTTTTGCCGATTGCGGCGTTAATCCTAATCCCGACGCCGCACAGTTGGCCGACATAGCAACAGCGAGCGCAGCAACTGCCGAAACAATGTTGGGAGAAAAAGCAAGAGTCGCTATGCTTAGTTTTTCCACCAAAGGAAGCGCAAAACACGACGATGTCAGCAAGGTTGTTACTGCGCTTAACATCGTAAAGGAAAAAGCACCGCAGATTAGTATTGACGGCGAACTTCAGGTTGACAGCGCATTAATAGAAAGCGTGGCAAAACTTAAAGCGCCGGGAAGTACGGTTGCAGGCCGTGCAAATGTTCTGGTGTTCCCCGACTTAGATGCGGGCAATATCGGTTACAAATTGGTGCAGTATTTCGGCGGCGCAAATGCTTTCGGCCCGATTTGTCAAGGTATGGCAAAACCTGTTAATGACCTTTCCAGAGGCTGTACGGTTGACGATATTGTAGGGGTTGTTGCAATTACCGCTTGTCAGGCGTCGGCATGTAAACAAAAAAAGTAACGGTGTAATACTAAGTTTAAATAATAATGGCAGTTAAGCCAAAGGAAAAAAGTAAATGAAAATTTTAGTTGTTAACGCAGGCAGTTCATCCTTGAAGTATCAATTAATTAACATGAAAGATGAAAGCGTAGCGGCAAGCGGCGTCTGCGACAGAATAGGTATCAAAGGTTCTTTCCTCAAGCATAAAGTAAACGGCGTATCTTTTACCAAAGAAGTCGAAATTCCCGACCATGCTAAAGCGGTTGACCTTGTTTTGAATGCACTTGTTGATAAAGAGCACGGCGTCATTAAAAGTATGGCGGAGATTTCTGCCGTAGGACACAGAGTTGTCCACAGCGCCGAAGATTTTAAGGGCAGCGTTGTTATTGACGAAAATGTTATCAAGGTTTGTGAAAAAAATTCCGAACTTGCACCGTTGCATAATCCGGCTAATATTATGGGAATCCAGGCTTGCAGAAAAGTTATGCCTGAAATTCCTATGGTTGCGGTTTTTGACACGGCATTTCATTCGACGATGCCGAATTACTCTTATTTGTACGGTTTGCC
Source organism: Holotrichia oblita (assembly GCA_023690525.1). Classification (NCBI taxonomy): domain Eukaryota; kingdom Metazoa; phylum Arthropoda; class Insecta; order Coleoptera; family Scarabaeidae; genus Holotrichia; species Holotrichia oblita. The sequence goes on from JALQSN010000226.1 coordinate 40,108, forward strand.
GTATGACGATTACAAGGATTTGCGAATCCGCCGTTACGGTTTCCACGGCACAAGTCATGCGTTCGTTTCGCAGGAAGCCGCAAAAGTGCTGGATAAACCTTACGAAAAACTTAAAATTATTACCTGCCACTTAGGCAACGGTTCGTCAATAGCCGCCGTCAAAAACGGTAAAAGCATAGACACATCTATGGGCTTTACGCCGCTTGAAGGCGTTCCGATGGGTACGAGATGCGGAAATATTGATGCCGCAGTCGTGTTTTTCTTAATGGAAAAAAGGAATTTGACTATAGGGCAAACAATAAGTTATCTTAATAAAAACAGCGGTATGCTGGGGCTTTCGGGTACCAGCAGCGATTTTAGAGACCTTACGGAAAATGGCGGTATGAGTGTGCCCGCAAACAAACTTGCGGTTGAAGTTTTCGCATACAATGTCAAAAAGTATGTGGGCGCATATGCGGCGGCAATGAACGGCGTCGATTGTATTGTCTTTACTGCGGGGATAGGAGAAAATACGCCGGTTGTAAGAGAACTTGTCTGCTCGGATATGGAGTACCTCGGATTGGAATTTGATGCACAGAGGAACGCCAATTTTAACAGAGGGGAGATATGGCGGATTTCTAAAGAAAAAAGTAAAGTTGCGGCATATATCATTCCTACCAATGAGGAACTTGTTATTGCCAGAGAGACCAAAAAAGCGGCAAAAATTTAATTTGCCAAATCACTAAAAAAGCGGCAAAAACATTTGACAAACCGCACTGTGTGAGTTATCATATTCTGCGTGTCAAAAAGACTTTGCCGGTACAACGGGCAATTTTAAAAGACCGCTTATTACATTACGGAGGTGCACAATGGCTGTACCAAAAAAGAAAGTATCGAAACAAAGAAAGCATCTAAGATCGGCTAACTGGAAACTTGCCGCTCCTAATCTTATTAATTGTCCGCAATGCCACGAGAAGAAACTTCCGCACAGAGTCTGCAACGCATGCGGCTTTTACGACGGTAAGCAAGTCGTTGAGCAAAAACAAAAAAAGGCTAAATAAGTATGCCGAAAGCAGGCGGGTTTTATGCCCGCTTTTTTTGTATATAAAGGTGTCTGATGTCGGATACACTTTGCTTTATGCGTAAAATTTAGTGCGACGGCCGTGCTTTTTTAGTAAAAAGTATTGATTGGACAGGTGTTTTAGGATATAATTTTATCAAGTGAGGAGTTTATGAAAATAGTAGTTGACATTTTTGGCGGCGACCATGCTCCCGATGAAATAATTAAAGGTTGCGTACTGGCTCTAAATTGCTTTAAAGGCTTTGACCTTGTTTTGGTCGGCAAGGAGAGAGTCATTAAAGAAATGCTTGAAGGGGCGGCTTGCGATATGAGCCGTGTGGAAATAGTTAATGCCGATACCGTTATAACAAATGATGACAGCCCTACGGAAGCAATTAAAAACAAACAAGATTCTTCTCTTGTAAGGGCGCTGGAAAAAGTTAAAAATGACCCGGAATGCGCAGGACTTGTTTCTGCAGGAAGTACGGGCGCAGTTTTAACGGGCGCAGTGCTGAAACTGGGAAGAATTAAAGGTATTGCGCGCCCTGCTTTAGCGCCGGAACTTCCTACTGTTACAGGCGGGAAAGTGTTGCTGCTTGACTGCGGGGCAAATGTGGATTGCAGACCGGAAATGCTTGCCGATTTTGCGATTATGGGAGACGCTTACGCAAAAAATGTGCTTGGCTTGGAGCATCCCCGTATTGCGCTTTTATCTAACGGCACAGAGGATAAAAAAGGGAATGAGCAAACTAAGGAGGCTTTTAAATTACTTAAAGCCATGCCGATAAATTTTGTCGGGAACATGGAAGCGAGGGATTTAACAAGCGGCAAGTATGATGTGGTTGTTACAGACGGTTTTGCCGGCAACATTGCTTTAAAGGCAAGCGAAGGGGCTTTCGGCTTTATTATGAAACTGCTAAAAGCCGAAATCGAGTCCAGTTTTAAAATCAAATTGTTTGCAGGCCGTGCGCTTAAAAAGAAATTTTCCGCTATCAAACAGAAAGTGGACTTTAACAGTTTAGGCGGCGCACCGTTTTTAGGCGTAGAAAAAATTGTCGTCAAGTCGCACGGTGCATCTTTGGCACAGTCGATTTGCGGCAGCATTAAGCAGGTTGCGGATATGTACAGCATAGATTTGGTGGGAAAAATTAAAAGCACAATTTCCTTAAGCGCAGATGCAGGTACTAAGCAGGCGCAAAATTAATTACTAAAGCGGCAGGATTAAAAGTGAATTTAAAGAAAATCGAAGTTTACGGATTTAAATCATTTGCGGACAAGTCTGAAATAGTTTTTGACAGCAATGTTACCGCAGTGGTAGGTCCCAACGGTTGCGGGAAAAGCAATGTGGTTGACACGGTAAGATGGGTTCTGGGCGAGCAGAACGCTAAAATCATGCGCGGAAAAACGATGCAGGATTTAATTTTCGGCGGTACAGAAAAAAGAAAGTCTATGAGTTACTGTGAAGCCTCGCTGTTCTTTGACAATACAGGACGCATTTTCCCGTTGGATTTCGACGAGGTCGTTATTTCAAGAAAATTGTACCGCTCGGGCGAAAGCGAGTATCTGCTTAACAAAAACACTGCAAGATTAAAAGATATAAGCGAACTGCTGCGGGAGGCGGGGCTTGGCAGAGAGGGTTACTCTATTGTCGGGCAAGGCAGAATGGATGCGGTACTCAATGCTAAACCTTTTGATCGCAGAGGCATTTTTGAGGAGGCTTTGGGTATTTCTAATTTCCGTGTAAAAAAGGCGGAAACAGAGCGTAAACTCGAAAGAAACCGGGACAACATGATTAGGCTCTTTGACATTACTTCCGAACTTGAAAGGCAATTAGGACCGCTTAAAAAGCAAGCGGAGGACGCAAGAAAGTACCTCGAACTGAGCGACAAAATTAAACACCACGAAATTAATCTTTACATATACAATTACGACAATGCGGCGACTTTTAAGGAAGAAAGCCTCAACAGGATAAAAGAGTTGGACGATGAACTTGCCCATGTCGGCAAAAAGTTTTCCGAAGCATTCGACAAAATGGAGTCGGCCTCCGCCGCACGTTCCGAACTCGATTTGGAAATTAATGAATTGCATTCCGAAGAAACAACTTTGTCAGTCGACATTGCTAAGCAGTCCGGCGAAGCAAAACTTAATCTTGAAAAAATCGGGAATCTGCGTTCTATTAACGACAGGCTTACAAGAGACATAGAAGAACTTAATTCGCAACTTCTCAACGCAGGCAAAAAGATTGAAACGCTGAAGCAAAGCAAAATTGAAAAACAGTCGGAATATGAAAACGAAACGAAAATTTACGCAGGTTTAAATGAGGAGTATTCCAAAATTAACAGCGAGATTTCGGCAAATCAGGAAATAAACGAAAAAGCGCAATCGGAAATCAACCGCATTCTTGAGAGCATGAACGAATGTAATTCGCTTGAAGCGTCGCTTAAAAGCGAAAGTTTACTTTTATCTAAGCGCAAGGAACAAATTGAAACCGAAATCGCAGAAAAGGCAAAGAAGATTGCCGCACTTATCAGCGAGGAAAAAACACAGGCGGCCGAATTAAAAAGTTTGTCTTCAAGCAAAGATTTTTTGTCAGCGGAGCAAAAAGATATTACCGCTTCGTTAATTTCTTGCGAAAACAAAATTACAGATGTTTCGTCAGCATTTAATGCGCTTAAACAAAAGGCGGCGGCAGGTTCCGCAAAACTTGGTTTGCTTAATGAACATATTGAAAACCTCGAAGGGTTTTCGGGCGGCGTAAAGCAACTTCTGCAGCAAGGGCGTGCCGACAGCAAAATCAGTAAACTAATTTCCGGTGCGGCAGCCTCTGTGTTAAAAGTGCCTGCTGCGATTGAACCTGCAGTTACCGCACTTTTAGGCGCAAACTTAGACGCCGTAATAACGGAAAACCGTGCCGCCGCAAGCGAGTTAATTTCGCTGCTTAAACAAAAAGATTTAGGCAAAGCGGCGTTTTTGCCAAAGGCGGATTTAGTTAAATTTGCGCAAACGGATAAAAAACTTTTAACTGAAAAAGGTGTTGCCGGCACAGTTCTGCAGATGATTTCCTGCGATGCGGCATTTGTCCCTGTATTTGAAACATTACTTGGCAATGCGGTCATTGTAGACAGTCTGGAAACGGCGTTTGTTCTTTCAGGTAAATATAGCGGAGTTGCGTTTGCGACGGCCGGAGGCGACATTCTGCTGCCTACGGGTGTCATTTACGGCGGCTCTGGTAAAGCGAACACCACAAATGTGCTTGGAATTAAGCGGGAAGCGGAAACGGCGGAAGCGAATTTAAAAGCACTTGAAAAAAGCATTTTGGAACAAGAGAGTGCGCTTAACAAGTTACTTTCCGAAAAAATAGAAATTGTTGCAATCGAAGCGGCAAACAGAAAAAAACTTACGGCGGCGGAAGTAGCGGTAAGTGCACAAAACGAAAAATTAAAATCTACAGCAAGATTGTTGGAAAATGAAAAAGCAGGTGACATTGCACTCACAAAAGAAATTGAAACTTCAAATGCAAGAGTAAAGGAAATCAGTAAAAACCTTGAGCAAACTGCGGAAAGGCTTTTAGAGTTCGAAGCACGCAAAACGACAGCCCGCGCCGATGCCGCTAAAAGAAAAGAGGAATACGAAATTTTAAAAGTCCGCCACGACAAACTGCAGGCGGAAGTTACCAATGCGAGGATAAAATTGTCCACGCTTAAAATGAACATTGAAAACGATGAAAAAGATATCGTGTTTTACAAAAATACCGTTTCAAGAGCGGAGTTGGAAATTTCCTCTCATTCGGCGGAAATTTTAGGAAACCGTGAAAAAATGGCGGAAGTCGAGACCGAATTGCAGAGAACCGTTCCGGATGAAGACATTTACGACAAACTGGAAAAGGTTAAGCGGTCGCTGCACAACGCAGAACAGAGAAGGCTTAAAATTAAGGACGAGTACGACTACTACAACAGCGAGCAACACAAGTACGCAACTGAGGAATCCAACCTTAAACAGAAAAAATTCCGGGAAGAAGTTAACCTTGAAAACACGCAGGCAAACATAGAAACACTTCGGGAAACAATTTGGAACGAGTATCAGGTTACTTACTCCAATGCGCTGGATTTTAAAGACGAAAATTATGACCCGACAAATTCACCTAAGGAAATCAGCAGACTCCGCAGCGAACGAAACCGTATGGGCGTGGTAAATGTGCTTGCTGTGGAAAGTTACGATGAAACTTTTAAACGCTACTCGGAATTTAAGACGCAAATGGATGACCTGAAACAGGCGGAATCCGACCTTAACACAATTATTAAAGACCTTACCAAGGAAATGGTAATCCGCTTTAACGAAGGATTTGAGAAAATTAATCAGAATTTTGCAACCGTGTTTAAGGAATTGTTCGGCGGAGGTCATGCAAGGCTGGTAATAGAAAAAGACACGGAAAAGCAGGAGTTGGAGTGGGGTATAGAAATCGAGGCGCAACCGCCAGGAAAACGACTGCAGAACATTTCTCTTTTGTCGGGCGGCGAACGCACAATGACTGCAATTTCCATATTGTTCGCTATACTCAAATTGCGTCCTATGCCGTTTTGTATGCTGGACGAAATAGAGGCGGCGTTAGACGAGGCTAACTGTGAAAGAATTGCCCGCTATGTCCGAAAGTTCAGTTTGGATACGCAGTTCGTACTAATCACTCACAAAAAGCCTACAATGGAAATGGCGGATGTGCTTTACGGCGTAACTATGGAGGAAAAAGGCGTTTCCAAAGTAGTTTCGGTTAAACTGACCGAAGCAATTAAGCATATCATGACTGCGTAAAAATGCCGGATTGACAATAATTCCAAAACAGAAATTTCGTCTTCAAAATCCGCAGCAGCAATTTCATACAACAAAAACAAAAGGATATCATAATGGGAATTTTTTCTAAAATATTCGGCGGTCTAAAAAAAACCAGACAGGCCATCGGGTTTCAAATTAAAAAACTGTTTAAAGCGGGCGTTTTTGACGGCGACTTCTTCGACGAGTTGGAAACGGTGCTTCTTTTGTCCGATGCGGGAGCAGACGCAACAGGACAAATCATTGAAAGTTTAAAAGAAGCATTAGACGAGCAAAAGATTACAGACCCCGACAAAGCAACAGAGATCCTTAAAGACATTTTAGTGGAAATTTTGGGCGATGAGGGATTTGAATTTAACACTCCTGCGGTTATTTTGGTTACAGGTGTTAACGGGGTGGGAAAAACTACAACTATAGGCAAACTTGCGCAACTGTTCAAAGGGCAAGGAAAATCCGTTGTAATCGCCGCAGGCGACACTTTCCGTGCAGCCGCAGGCGAACAGTTGGAAATTTGGGCGGAAAGAGCGGGCGTTAGGATTATTAAACATCAAGAGGGCTCCGACCCTGCGGCTGTAGTTTTTGATGCAGTTACTTCCGCTAAAAGCAGGGGAACCGATGTGCTGATAATCGACACGGCAGGCAGGTTGCACAACAAGGTTAATTTAATGGAAGAATTAAAGAAAATTAACCGTGTAATTTCCCGTGAGTTTCCCGAAGCCGACAGGCGCAATGTAATTGTTCTTGATGCTACAACCGGACAAAATGCTGTTAAGCAGGTGGAAGTTTTTAACGAAGCAATTGATTTAGATTCGATTATATTAACTAAACTTGACGGAACGGCAAAGGGCGGCGTAGTGCTTGCTATACGCAGTGCCTACGACATTCCGATTAGTTTTGTGGGAGTAGGCGAAAAGATGGACGACCTTGTACCGTTTAACCCGAGGGAATTTGCAGAAGGCTTACTCGGCAGCGAACAATAATAAGTAATTTTAAGACAGAAACACTAACAAAAGAATGTTGACTTTACATGAACCCGCTTTGTGAGGGCATTGAAGTTATGGTGCGATAAGAGGAAAAAACTGAACGATATGAATTTTAGAAGAACGACGATAGAGGATTTAGAGGAAATTTACAAACTGTACAGGCTGACAATCGAATCGGAAGCGGGGGCAATTTGTCTTTGGGATGACAATTATCCGGACAAAAAACTGATTAAAGAAGATGTCGTCAGCGACGGCGGTTACTGTCTTGAGGACGAAAACGGTATTATAGTTGCAGCCTGTTACGCAGGCAGCAATTTTCCGGTACAAATTGATACATGGAAGTACCCGCTCAAAAACCCGGCATATTTTGGACGGCTTGTTGTTGATCTTAGCAGACACGGTCAGGGCATCGGCAAGCAAATGGTACAATGCGTCATTAACCAAATGGAAAAATTAGGTTTTGACGGCATAAGAGGATTTGTGGTCCAGCAAAACAAAACGGCATTAAAATTGTATGCAGGTTTCGGCTTCGAATCGACGCATATTTCCGACGCTTTTAACGACGGAGTCGAGTTGTTCGTTCACGAGTACAGTTACGCAGTACATAAAAAATGATAAAGGTTTAATTCCGTCTTGGTGTGAGTTAGTTAGAACGAACTTGTCGATCGAAAACTAAACCTTGTCGCCGAGCAAAGCGGAAATCTTTTCTTTGTTGTTAATGCTGTTAAATGGATTGCGCAATTTCTTAAATTCCCTTGACAAATTTTAAGGTGTAAAGTAAAATCACTTTACACCTTTTGTTTTTAGTAAGCAATTCGGCGGTTGAATATGACTGAAGGGAAAAATATTAAAATCAGTTTGCTTAATCAAATTTACGGCGGCGTTCTTACGGAAAGACAGCGGGCTGTTTTGGAGAGATTTTACGATTGCGACTGTTCACTTGCCGAAATAGCGGAGGAATTCGGTATTTCCCGCCAGGCGGTTTTGGACAGTATTAAAAAAGGTGAACAAACGCTTTTAAGAACAGAGGAAAAATTGGGGTTTTTAAGCATTAGGCAGAAGTTGAGCAACTGCGTAAGTGAACTTAAAAATTCTCCCGCAAATGCAGAAAGTATTATTGCCGAAATAACAGCATTACTGGAATTCTAGGGGTTAGAAATGGCACTATTTGAAAATTTAAGCGAAAGAATAAATCATATTTTCTCCAAACTTAAAAGTAAGGGCAGCCTTACCGAACTTGAAATTAAGCAGGCTATGCGTGAAGTGCGCATCGCTTTACTTGAAGCCGATGTCAACATTACCGTTGCAAAAGACTTTGTCGCAAGCGTTACGGAAAAATCTGTGGGCGAAGAGGTTTTAAAAGGTCTTAATCCTTCACAGCAGGTAATTAAAATCGTTAATGAGGAACTTACCGCTTTAATGGGGTCGTCTCAAAGTAAACTTGCGGTGGCAAGCAAACCGCCGACGGTTATACTCATGTGCGGATTGCAGGGCGCAGGCAAAACTACCGCTTGCGGGAAACTTGCGCATCATTTAAAAAAGGACGGCAAGAATCCGTTGCTTGTCGCTTGCGACATTTACCGTCCGGCAGCAATTAAGCAGTTGCAGGTAGTAAGCGAAAAAGCGAAAGCGGGATTTTTTGAAAAAGGTCAGCAAAAGCCGGAAAAAACTGCGGCAGAAGCAGTAGACTTTGCACGGCGGAACGGTTTTGACACCGTAATACTTGATACGGCGGGCAGACTGCACATCAACGAAGAATTGATGGACGAACTGAAGCGGGTTAAAAAATCTGTTGAAGTTACCGAAATTCTTTTAACGATTGACGCAATGATAGGTCAAGATGCCGTTACAACCGCTAAAGCGTTTGACGAGGCGTTAGAACTTACAGGCGTGATAATGACTAAACTTGACGGCGACACAAGGGGCGGTGCAACGCTGTCTGTCAAGGCGGTAACGGGCAAACCGATTAAATTCTGCGGCACGGGCGAGAAAATCGAAGACCTTGAAGTTTTCCATCCCGACAGGATGGCAAGCAGAATTTTAGGTATGGGCGATGTGCTTTCGCTAATCGAAAAGGCGGAGCAGGCGTACACCGAAGAGGATGCACGCAAACTCGTCAAGAAAATTAAGGAGCAGTCTTTTGACCTCAATGATTTTTTAGCACAGTTTGAAAGTCTTAAAAAGATGGGAAATATAAACGACCTGATAGGTATGGTTCCCGGTGCCGCAAAAATGAAAATGGGCGAAGCTGGCATTGACGAAAAAGAAATTAAAAGGTACAAAGCGATAATACAATCCATGACTCCCGCTGAAAGGAGCGATTACAAACTGCTAAATTATTCCCGCAGAAAACGCATAGCCGCAGGCGGCAGTACAACGGTGCAGGATGTTAACAAACTTATTAAGCAGTATGAGCAGGCAAAGGACCTTATGAAAAGGTTCGGAGGCGGGAAGAAAGGAATGCGCTTGCCTTTTTAGATAACTGTTCTCATTACGGCAAAATGTTGACTGTTATTCTAAAGCACCATCCTGCGTGCTTGAAGAAAAGTCAATGAATTTAAAATAAATTAAAATTAATATATCAGGAGAAAAACTTATGGCAGTCAAAATGAGACTCACAAGAATGGGCGACAAAAAATCACCGTTTTACCGCATTGTGGTAATGGATTCCCGTAAAGCGAGAGACGGTTCGTACATCGATTTAATCGGCACTTACGACCCGCTTAAAAACCCTGCGGAAATTAAACTCGATGTTGAAAAAGCGAACCACTGGCTTTCTAAAGGCGTGCAGCCTACTGATACGGCTCGTGCCTTACTTGTGTCGCAAGGTATTTTAAAGTCAAAGCCCGTACCCAAGAAGGGTACTAAAACTCCGCCGCCCGCACCTAAGGCCAAAAAAGAAGAAGCAAAAGCGGACGACGGTAAGAGCAACTAGCGGCGCAGGGGGAAAGCATGAAAGAACTTGTGAAATACATTGTTAATGAACTTGTTACCGAGCCTGACAAAGTTAAAATCACAACTAAAGAGGTGGACGGCGTCGAGCAAATCATTGTCAATGTTGCGCCAAACGACATGGGCAAAATTATCGGTAAACAGGGCAAAATCGCAATGGCGATCCGTACTGTAGTCAGAGCGGCAAGCGTTAAATCCGGCGTTAAGTATTCTGTCGAAATTGTCGACGAAATGACAGATTAATCTTACCGTAATAATTACAGCGTTAAGTAATATGCAAGATAGATTTTACATTGGTAAAATAGTTAAAGCGCAGGGCATCAGAGGCGAAGTTAAAATTAAAACCGACGCCCCTGACCTGCCGCTTGCAAAAAAACTTAAAACGCTGTATCTGCAACCCTGCCAACCGGATTCGGAAATGTTTTCAATCACAGTGAAATCGCTGCGTACCTGCGGCGAATTTGCGTTTGTTTCATTCTCTTCGGTCAGCGACAGAAACGCTGCGGAGGCTTTAATCGGATACATTGTATACGCAGATTTTGACGATGTTGTGATGGGCGAAGGCGATTACTTTGTCAAAGATATTGTCGGATGCGAGGTACAACTGGACAGCGGGAAAATTTTAGGAAGCATTACTGATGTTTTGCAAAACGGTAAAAGCGCAGATGTTTTTGTAATCGGCGGTGAAAAGGAAATTATGTTCCCGTTTCTTGACGGCTTAGTTTTGAAAATTGACATTGAGAAAAAAATGTTGTTGCTTGATGAAAAAAGGTTTAACGAGGTGTCTGTCTATGCAGATTGACATTCTTACTCTTTTTCCGGCAATGTTCAGTTCGCTTAACGAAAGCATTTTAGGAAAAGCAATCGAAAAAGGATTGCTTACCGTAAATGTTGTTAATATAAGGGATTTTTCCAAAGACAAGCACAAAAAATGCGATGATTATCCTTACGGCGGCGGAGCGGGGATGGTTATGACTCCGCAACCGATACACGATGCTTTTAAATCGCTTCCGGGCGGCTCTCTTAGAATTTACATGTCGCCCAAAGGCGTGAAATTAGACAATACTTTAGTTAAGCAACTTGCGCAAAATAAACGCCTTATTATTCTTTGCGGACATTACGAGGGTATTGACCAACGGGCGATTGACCTTAACATTGACATGGAAATTTCAATCGGAGATTATGTGCTTACAGGTGGTGAATATGCCGCTATGGTGCTTATTGATGCAATCTCCCGCCATATCCCTGATATTTTAGGCAGCGAACTTTCCGTTCAGGACGAAAGTTTTGAGGATAATTTGCTGGAATACCCGCAATACACCCGTCCGCAGTTGTTTGAGGGGCTGGAAGTTCCAGAAGTGCTGCTGAGCGGACACCATGAAAATGTGGAAAAGTGGCGCAAAGAAAAAAAACTCGAGGTAACCGCTAAAATGCGCCCCGATTTGTTGGAGAAGTAATATGCACATACATTGGTTTCCGGGGCATATGGCAAAGGCTTTACGCATTATGAAGGCGGAGGCAAAATTTGCCGACATTGTAATTTATGTGCTGGATGCGAGAATCCCGGGCGCATGTATTAACAAAAGTTTTGATTCGGTAATCGGCAGCAAGCCGGTGCTTTTTGTTTTAAACAAAGCGGATTTGGCGGAGGAGAAAAAAACTGCGCTTTGGCTGGAATATTTTAAACGAGGCGGTTCCTTAGCGGTTGCGGTTAACGGAAGCGACAGTTTAAGTGCAAAAGCACTGCTCTCAGCATTAAGTTCGATTGAAAACAAGAGGGCTCAGAAGTTTCAACGAAAAGGCGCAGATGTTCCCGAAAGAGTAATGGTAATCGGCGTGCCTAACAGCGGCAAGTCGACAATAATCAACACATTGAGCGGCAGAAAGACAACCGCTACCGCAAACCGGCCGGGCGTTACACGGGGTAAACAATGGGTCCGCCTTGCCAACGGATTGGAATTAATGGACACGCCCGGTACGCTTTACCCGAATTTCAGCGACGCTAAAAAAGCAACTATGCTTGCTTTCGCAGGGTCAATTAAGGACGATATACTTGATTTAAACGAACTTGCACTGGAGTTAATCACAGAACTTGATTTGCAGTACAACGAAGTATTCAGAGCAAAGTACGGCGTCGGCGCAGAATTAAAACTGCCCGAAGAAATCCTTAAAAAGATTTGTCTTAAAAAAGGCTGCCTGCTTAAAGGGGGCGAACCGGACATTGACAGAGGCGCGCGGGCGTTAATAGACGACTTTAGAAAATCTAGAATCGGCAGATTAACGCTGGAACTTCCTGTTTGATTTCTGCGCTTTTCGTAAAGTGTGCTAAGATAAAAATGATAGATTTACTGAAATTTGAAAAAGAATTTTTAGCGCAAGGGAAAACGCTCATTGCAGGCATGGACGAAGCGGGCAGAGGGCCGCTTGCGGGACCCGTTGTTACCGCATGTGTTGTTATGCCGCTTGATAAAATCATTGACGGTGTTAACGACAGTAAAAAACTTACGGCTTTAAGTCGGGAGCGGCTTTACGAGAAAATCATGGAGACAGCATCGGCCGTAACAGTTAAAGAAGTTGACCATAAAATTATAGACGAAATTAACATTTTAAATGCGGTCAAAAGAGGAATGGAAAATTGTGTGGCGGATTTAAAACAACAGCCCGATATAGTGCTTGTGGATGCAGTGAAGATTAAAACGCAAGCGCAAACGCTTTCGATTATTAAAGGCGATGCTCTTAGTTACAGCATTGCGGCGGCAAGCATTGTCGCAAAGGTTTACAGGGATCGCTTGATGAGGGATTTTGACAAGGTGTATCCCGCATACGGATTTTTTAAACATAAAGGCTACGCAACGGCATTACATATTGAAAGAATAAGGCAAAACGGACTGTCAGAAATCCATCGCAAAACTTTTTGCAAGAAGTTTTATGAACAACAAAATTAAAGGCAGCGAGGGAGAAGTCCGCACCGCAGAATTTTTGAAAAAGAAAAAATACGAAATTCTTGAAATGAATTTTACCGGCAGCGGGGCTGAAATCGATATAATCGCTAAGCAAAAAAATACGATTATTTTTGTGGAGGTTAAGTCAAGGCTTACCGGCACTTACGGTTTGCCCAGAGAAGCAGTTACTAAAAAAAAACAGCAGCATATTGCCCGTGCCGCAACCGCATACCTGCAAAAAAAGAAACTGTTCAATGCTCCGGTGCGGTTCGACATCGCCGAAGTGTGGGAAGGCAACATAATTCACATAGAAAATGCCTTTGAATTTAACGAAAGGAACTAAATCGTGAAATATAGACCACCGATATACAGATTAAAAAGAATTTTAAAAGTCTTTGTAATTGTGTTTTTTTTAATATTCACAGTAAGCGGAGTTTTTTCCGGAATTGTTACTTTAACCGCTTCGCAAAAAGAGGCTCATGTATTTTACGCAACAATAGAGGAACTTGCAATTTCTTGGGGCGGCGCATACAAGACGACGGACAGGGAAAAAAGTGCAATTATTATGAGCACAATAAAAGACGGGCAGAGGGTATATTTCGTTAAAAGAACTTACACCGGAAAAGAAAAAAGTGTAAGAAGCGGTTCTTTTGCGGGATACTACAACTTTGGATTGTCATGTTTGTTTACCGAAAAACGCATGGAAGGGTCAATACATACTCATCCGTACAAAAATCCGGAATTTGTTTTTTCCAACGCTTCCCGCTCGGATGCCTTTAGTTTGTATATGCCGGGCATCAATGCAGCGTTCGTGGTTTTTCCTTCGGGAGAGGTAGGGCAATACTACAAAGACGGCAGAACAGTCAGCATTTTCGTTCCGGAAGAATAATACTAGTTGTGCGTTTTCAATAATCCGCAGAATTTCTCATTTCTAATTGCGCTAAAACAGTTGTCAGAATTTTGAGGTTGTGGTAATATATTTCAGTTCGCTTTATAAAGCGGAGAAAACATTATTTGGCTCAGGCGGTCCTCTGTAAATTAAACAAGAACGCTTGGTTTAAGGAGGAAAGTCAAAATGGATTTAATTAAAATCATCGAACAAGAAAACATGAAGCAAAGCGTGCCTCAGTTTAACATCGGCGACACGGTAAAAGTTTCCGTTAAAGTTGTCGAAGGCGCCAAGGAAAGGATTCAGGCTTACGAAGGCATAGTTATCGCACGCAAGCACGGCGGTGTCGGCGAAAGTTTTACAGTAAGGCGTTTGTCTTACGGCGTAGGCGTAGAAAGAGTTTTTCCGCTGCACAGCCCGAGAGTCGTAAATGTGGAAGTGATTAAGGAAGGTAAGGTAAGACGCGCTAAACTTTACTACATGCGCGGCCGCACCGGCAAAGCCGCTAAAATTAAAGAAAAGATTTAAAAAAGAAGGTTGTTGTTTAACAACCTTTTTAAATTAAAAAAAGACTTGAAATAATTGTAAAAATTAAATACAATAAGCCAATAATGTAACTGCCGTTTTCGGAGAATTAATTATGCTGTCAAAAACAATGACATTCGGACTTGCTGGAATTAACGGTTACCCGGTGAGCGTTGAGGTGGATCTGCATTACGCACTGCCGTCTTACGAGGTCGTGGGTTTGGCGGATACTGCCGTTAAGGAATCCAGAGAACGCATCCGTTCCGCACTTAAAAACAGTTGCTACAAGTACCCGATTATGAAAATAGTTGCCAACCTTGCGCCGGCGCACACAAAGAAGGAAGGCACAATGTTTGACCTTGCGATTGCGCTAGGGATAATGGCTTCCAGCGAACAGATACCGGCAAACTGTTACAAGGATTACATTTTTTTAGGCGAACTTTCGCTTGACGGTTCGCTAAGGCATGTCAGCGGAGTGCTACCGATTTTGATTTCACTTAGAGAGCAAGGCTACAAAAAGGTTGTAATTCCCAAAGTCAACGAAGCCGAAGCGGCTTATGTTTCAGGTGTGGAAATTTACGCACTTAACAATTTAACCGAGGTTGTGGAATTTTTGTCAGGACAAAAACAGTTTTCAGCCGTTGAACAAAAAGATTGGCAGCAAATAAAAATCAAAACTTCCGACAACGACTTTAAACACATAAAAGGGCAGTTTGCGGCAAAAAGGGCGATAGAGGTTGCTGTTGCGGGAGGGCACAACATTTTAATGATGGGCCGCCCGGCGCCGGCAAAACGATGCTTGCAAAAGCCGTGCTTTCCATTTTGCCGGACTTATCGTTTGAAGAGGCGTTAGAGGTGGCAAAGATACACAGCGTCGCAGGAGTACTAAGTAAAAGCGACGGCATTCTTTTAGAACGGCCATTCCGCTCTCCTCACCACACTGCAACGACAATCGCCTTAACCGGCGGCGGCTCGCATTCGAAACCGGGAGAGATCAGTCTTGCGCACCACGGCATACTGTTTCTGGATGAATTGCCCGAGTACGGCAGGCACACGCTGGAAACTTTGCGTCAGCCTTTAGAGGATGGAGTTATAACAATCGCCCGTGCTGCTCAGACGATTACATATCCAGCACAATTAATACTAATTGCCAGCATGAACCCGTGCCCGTGCGGAAATTACGGCAGCGCGGTTAAGGAATGTAAATGTTCGGCAAGCAAAATTCAAAAGTATCTTTCAAAATTGTCGGGGCCGCTTTTAGACAGAATTGACCTGCATATTGAAGTTGACAGCATTTCGTACGACGATCTTACCGACACCGGGCAAAACGAGGATTCGCAAACCGTCAAGCAAAGGATTGAAAAAGCGAGAGAAATTCAGCGGGAAAGATTCAGCGGCAGCGGAATTTACTACAATTCCAGAATGTCTAACAGCCAGACCAAAACATTTTGCCCGTTAGATTCGCAAAGCGGCAAACTTCTGCAAAATGCGTTTGAAAAACTTAAATTAAGCGCTCGTGCTTACAACAGAATTTTAAAGGTAGCAAGAACGATAGCGGACTTAGAAGGCAGCGGGGAAGTAAAATCCGCACACATTGCGGAAGCAATCCAATACCGCTCGCTGGACAGAAAATACAATATCTAAAACTGTGGAACAACGAGCCGCAAAGCATTGTTAATTTATGTTTAGTTTACAAGAGAAGATAATTATTTGGCTAAATTCGTTTGAAGGCGTTTATTCGCAAAAGCAGTTGCAGTTGCTAAATTGCTTTAACGATGAAACGGCCTTTGTTTCGGAATTTGCCAAATCTTTCGATAAGATAAAGCACCTTGTAAACGAGGAACAATTTAATACTATGCGCACTTCGCTAAAGGCAAACGGACTTGAAAAGAGCGTGGAAGAAGCGATGAGTTACGGTGCGCAGGTTGTTACGGTTTTCAGCAGCAGTTATCCGGAGAAACTGCGCAACATACAAAACCCTCCGACTGTCCTTTACTGCATAGGTGACACTTCACTTTTAAACACAAAATCCGTTGCGGTAGTCGGATCAAGGAAAAGTTCGCTTTACGGTGAGAAAATCACCAAAAAATTTGTTAAATGCCTTACCGACAACGGAGTAACGGTCGTCAGCGGTCTTGCGCTGGGTATAGACGCTGCGGCGCACAAGGCCGCATTGGAAAACAACGGAAAAACTGTTGCCGTACTGGGCGGCGGCTTCTCAAAAATTTACCCGCCGCAACATGAACAACTGTTTAAAACAATCTGCGAAAAAGGGCTTGCGGTTACCGAGTTTTCGCCGCTTACGCCTGCAATGCCGTTTCATTTCCCGCTAAGAAACCGCATAGTCAGCGGGTTGTCAGACGGTGTGTTTATGGCAGAGGCGGGAAGAAAAAGCGGAACTTTCACAACTGTAAGCCACGCACTTGACCAAGGCAAAGAAGTTTTTATTGCGCCCGGCGAACTTTATTCTCCGTACTGCGAAGGCAGTAATGAAATGCTAAGAACCATTCCCGATGCGTTAGTTATTTGCCCGGAGGACATTTTGGAGAGGCTTAATTACGATTTTGCCGGTGTTGAAAAGATTGCTGCTTTAGTCGTGCAACTTACCGCAGAGGAAAAACTCATTGCAGATTTTCTGTCGGCGGGCGTCAGAAACTTTGACGAAATTCTGACCGAAACAAAAATTTGTGCAGGAGTTTTACAATCATACTTGTCAAAAATGGAAATTGAGGGTATTGTAGAAAAGCAAAACGGAAATTTTTACAAACTGAACAGCAGATAAGCGGTAATCTACCGTATGTTTAGATATTTTGCTTGGAGGCAAGGTACACATGAAATTGGTGATAGTAGAATCACCCGCAAAGGCAAAAACGATTGAAAAGTATTTAGGCAGCGATTACAAGGTTGATGCGTCAGGCGGTCATGTTAGAGACCTGCCCGCCAAAGGCTTGGGAGTTGACATAGCAAACAACTACAAGCCGGAGTATGTTGTTAACGTCGACAAGAAGGCAACCTTAAAAAGACTTTACGAAAAGGCGCAAGCGGCCGATGAAGTGTTTTTAGCAACCGACCCCGACAGAGAGGGTGAGGCAATCTCGTGGCATTTGCAACAAATGCTTAAACTGGACCCTAAAGCGAAAAACCGCATTCAGTTTAACGAAATTACTAAAACTGCCGTCAACAAAGCAATTAGCGAACCCAGACAGATTAACATGCACTTAGTTGACGCACAGCAGGCGCGCCGTGTTTTAGACCGGCTTGTAGGCTACAAATTGTCGCCCGTACTGTGCAAAAAAATTAAAAACAAACTTTCCGGCGGCAGAGTACAGTCAGCCGCACTAAAAATGATTGCCGACAGGGAAAAGGAGATTAAATCCTTTGTTCCCGAAGAGTATTGGACGGTTACCGCACTTTTGCAAAAAAAAGAAGGCAACGATAAAGATATAAAGTTTAAAGGTCATCTTTTTGAAAAGGACGGCGCAAAATTCAGACCTGTGAGCAAGGAGCAGACAGACGAGGTTTTAAGTGAAGTGTCAACAGCCTGTTTTACACTTGCAAGCGTCAAAAAGGGCGTTTCGCTTTCGTATCCTGCACCTCCGTTTACAACAAGCACAATGCAGCAGGATGCTTCGGCAAAACTCGGCATGGCGGCTAAAATAACTATGATGAATGCGCAGCAACTTTATGAGGGCGTCGAAATCAAGGGTATGGGGCAAACTGCGCTGGTAACTTACATCAGAACGGACTCGGTAAGAATTTCTGCCGATGCCGCAAAAGAAGCAAAGGATTTTCTGATTAAGTCATTCGGCAAGGAATATGCGCCGGCGGAGTTTCCCGTTTACAAATCTAAAAAATCGGCGCAGGATGCGCATGAGGCAATAAGGCCTGTTAACCTTGCGCTTACTCCCGCAAGTTTAAAAGACAAACTTCAAAGAAACCAGTACAAACTTTACGAATTGATTTACAACAGGTTTCTTGCAAGCCAGTCAGTTCCTGCAAAATTTGATACAGTTACCGCAGTGATTAATGCCGGCTGTTACGGTTTTAAAGCAACAGGACGGACAATGCTTTTTGATGGATATACAAAAATTTATGCCGGTTCGGGTAAAAATGAAGAAGATGAATCGAGCGCAAAATTGCCTGAATTAAAAGAAGGGCAAACACTTAATTTAATTGAAATTTTGCCCGAGCAAAAGTTTACGAAGCCGCCGTCAAGATTTACCGAATCTTCGCTTATCAAAACAATGGAAGAAAACGGCATAGGCCGCCCCAGCACCTATTCGGCAATTCTTTCCACGCTGTACACAAGAGCGTATGTGATTAAGGAAGAAAAATCGCTGCTGCCCACGGACTTAGGGATGATGATAACCGAGTTTTTGGAAAAACACTTCGAAACAATAGTCGATATTGAATTTACCGCTCAAATGGAGGAACAACTGGACGAAATAGAGAACGGTGAAAACTGGCAGCAAATTGTGGATGGGTTTTTTAAGCCGTTTCAACAAAAAGTGTTGTCAGCACTCAACGCAGACAGAGTTGAAATGCCGGAAAACGCTTCAGAGGTTAAATGCGAAAAGTGCGGAGCGTTTATGATTTACAAAACCGGGCGTTTCGGACAGTATCTTGCGTGCCCTAATTATCCGGACTGTCAAAACATTAAAAGCCTTAAAAATCTTAACGCCAATCCCGCTGCCGTTACCGACATTAAGTGTGAAAAGTGCGGTGCGAGTATGTTGGAAAAAAGCGGACGCTTCGGCAAATACCTCGCCTGCTCGGGTTATCCTGAATGTAAGAATACAAAAAGCCTTGCAGAGGTCGTCGCAATTTGCCCGCAGTGTGGCGGCGGAGTTTCAAAAAAAATCAGCAAAAAAGGCACGCCATTTTACGGCTGTAACAAGTATCCGGATTGCAAGTTCGTAAGTTGGGATAAGCCTAA
This sequence comes from Holotrichia oblita, assembly GCA_023690525.1. Classification (NCBI taxonomy): domain Eukaryota; kingdom Metazoa; phylum Arthropoda; class Insecta; order Coleoptera; family Scarabaeidae; genus Holotrichia; species Holotrichia oblita. Next base: position 59,198 of record JALQSN010000226.1, read on the forward strand.
CGGCATTTGCCCCAAATGTGGAAAATACACGACTGAGAAAACTGCTAACGGCACCGTTACCATTAAATGTTCGGACAAAGCGTGCAACTACAGTGTTGAACAAGAATCGGGCGAATCAAATGCTGATTAATGTTATTGGAGCAGGTTTAGCAGGCAGTGAATGTGCGTTGCAGTTGGCGAAGTACGGACTTAAAGTACAACTGTTTGAAATGAAACCTCTTAAGATGTCCGCCGCTCACACTGATACTAACTTCGCCGAACTTGTTTGCAGCAATTCGCTTAAATCCAATTTAATCGATACTGCAGGAGGACTACTAAAACAGGAGTTAAGATTGCTCGGCAGCGAACTGCTCGACTGTGCCGATAAAACCGCAGTTCCCGCAGGGGGAGCGCTAGCGGTAGACAGAAAACTGTTTTCGCAGTGTGTTACGCAAAAAATTAAAAACAGCCCGAACATAGAAGTGATTAGCGGAACGGTAAGTGAAATTTGCAAAGAGGGAATTACGGTAATTGCAACCGGACCGCTTACTGACGACAGTTTTTCCCCGGAAATCAAAAAATTGTGCGGCAATGAAAAGTTCCTGCATTTCTTTGATGCCGCCGCACCTATTGTGGAGAAAGAAAGCATAGATTTTGATTGTTCTTTCATTTCCGACAGGTACGGCAAAGGAACAAACGATTACATAAATTGTCCGCTTTCCAAAGAAGAATTTGAAGTCTTTCACCGGGAACTTGTAAACGCAAAAACGGCGGAATTAAAGGATTTTGAAGGAAACAAAATTTTCGAGGGCTGTATGCCGTTGGAAGTTATGGCACAAAGGGGGGCGGATACTATCAGATTCGGTCCGTTTAAACCGGTCGGCCTTAAAGACCCGAAGACAGGCAAGCGGCCGTGGGCTGTTTTGCAACTTAGAAAAGAAAACAGTTTCGGCTCGATGTACAATCTTGTCGGCTGCCAAACGCACTTGCTGTTTGCAGAACAAAGGCGGGTTTTCAGACTGATTCCCGCATTGAAAAATGCGGAATTTCTGCGCTACGGCGTGATGCACAAGAATTCTTACATTAATTCTCCTGCACTTTTAAACAAGGATTTTTCGCTGAGAAGCAATCCTTCCATTTACTTCGCAGGACAGATTTCCGGTGTAGAAGGTTACTCGGAATCAATCGCCTCGGGGCTGACAGCGGCTTTAAGCGTCTTAAATAAGTTAAAGGGATTGCAACCGTTTGATTTTTCGGACAGCACTATGATTGGTGCGCTTGCAAAATACATAAGTTCGGCAACCGGAAATTTTCAGCCGATGAATGCAAATTTCGGTATCTTGCAGCCTCTCGAAGCAACCGAAAAAGATAAGATAAAAAAGAAAGGATTAATGTCGGAGCGGGCGTTAAATCTAGTAAAGCAAATCGCACTTAGTGCAGTCGTTGAAGCAAGTGAATAGGGAGATTAAGAGCATAAATTAGCCCAACGGTTTATGAGTTTTCATTGGAGTATTGAGCAAGAGAAGTTAGTAAGAACTTTTCGGGAAGGAACTGTAAAAAAGGAAAGCACTTGGCTTGAATAGCGTGCGGCATTTTGGATTAATAAGGAGAAATTATGTCAAGTTTTAAAGGCACAACTATTTGTGCGGTTATGAAAAACGGGCAGGTTGCAGTCGCAGGGGACGGACAGGTTACTTTGTCAGAAAAAGTAATTATGAAAAGCAATGCCGTTAAGGTCAGAAGAGTGTATGACGGCAGCGTTGTCGTAGGTTTTGCCGGTTCGGTGGCAGACGCATTTTCGCTTACCGAGAGATTTGAGGAAATGCTGCAAAAGTATGCGGGTAATCTTATGAGAAGCGCAGTCGAACTTGCGCATCTTTGGCGGAACGACAAAGCATTAAGACAACTTGAGGCGATGATGATTGTTGCGGATAAAAACGGAATGCTGCTGGTAAGCGGTTCGGGAGAAGTAATCGAGCCCGAACACGGTATTTGCGCAATCGGTTCCGGCGGCAGTTATGCCTTAGCGGCTGCAAGGGCGCTTTTTAAAGAAACTAAACTTTCTGCGGTCGAGATTGCCAAGAAATCTTTGGAAGTCGCAAGTGAAATTTGTATTTTCACAAACGGAAACATAGTTACGGAGGTGGTATAATGAATTATCTGACGCCAGAACAAATTGTTGCAGAACTCGATAAGTACATTATCGGACAAAACGAGGCGAAAAAAGCTGTTGCAGTTGCTTTAAGAAACAGGTACCGCCGCACAAAACTTACCGATGAGGAAAAAGAAGAAATAACTCCTAAAAACATTATAATGAAGGGCCCTACCGGGGTTGGAAAAACTGAGATTTCCAGAAGACTGGCTAAACTTGTGAAAGCACCCTTTCTCAAGGTTGAGGCTACCAAGTACACCGAAGTAGGCTATGTCGGCCGTGATGTGGAGTCCATGGTACGCGACCTTGTTGAAGTTTCCATCCGACTGGTTAAGGAGGAAACTTTCCGCGATGTTGCGGAAAAGGCAAAAGCAAACGCCGTAAATAAGGTGGCAAACGCCCTGTACAAAAAGAAAGACGAGATGCTGCCGGAGAATGTGGATAAGGAACAACTCAAACAGGAAATTCTTTCGGGCAGGCTGGGTCATTTGACCGTCGAGATAGATGTCGCAGAAAGTCCCAAGCCGATTGAAATGCCCGGTATGCCTGAGGGAATTGCAATAGGCAACATTTTCGGCGATATGTTTCCTAAGCGCACAAAACAGCGTAAACTTCATGTAAAAGAAGCGATGGAAATACTAATCAACGAAGAATCGGAAAAACTTATCGACATGGATGCAGTTCATGCCGAAGCAATACGCCGGGCCGAAAACGAAGGCATAATTTTTATTGATGAAATCGATAAGATTGCAGGTAAAGGAAGGTCAAGCGGACCTGATGTTTCACGGGAAGGAGTGCAGCGGGATATTCTTCCGATTATTGAAGGCTGTAATGTTACGACAAAGTACGGAAATGTAAGAACAGATTACATTTTGTTTTTTGCGTCCGGAGCGTTCCACATTGCCAAGGTGCAGGATTTGATACCCGAACTTCAAGGCCGCTTTCCGGTAATGGTCGAACTGGACAGCCTTACTAAAGATGATTTTGTAAGGATTTTAACAGAACCGGAAAATGCAATTACCGGACAATACAAAAAACTCTTGGCTGTCGATAAAATTAATCTTTCCTTTACGGAAGACGGAATTGACGAAATCGCTTCGATTTCCTATGAACTTAATAGCACGGCGGAGGATATCGGCGCAAGGCGTCTGCAAGGCGTTTTGGAACAACTGTTAGAAGAAGTTTCCTTTAATATACCAAAAGACAAATCTGTTGAAGTAGTAGTCGACAAAGAGTTTGTGCAAAAAAATCTTGCTAAACAAACTAAGAACTTCAATATGAAAAAATATATTTTGTAAAAGAGAAGTTTTATGGGTGAATTTTTGTCTGGAATGAAAAGAACGGTAATGTGCGGCGCCGTTAATGCCGGACTTAACGGCAAAACCGTAACGGTTGCAGGTTGGGCGAACAGGTGCCGTGATATGGGCAGCCTTATGTTTTTTGCAGGTAAGGGACATTACCGGAGTTGTGCAGGCAGTAGTTGACAGTAAAAAAGTCGACGCCGAACTGTTTAAAAAAGCGCAATCCGTGCATTTGGAATATGTAATTACCGTTAAAGGTACGGTCAGGATGCGCACTGAGGGTAATGTTAATCCCGAAATGAAAACCGGCGAAGTCGAAATTGATGTTGAACAACTGCAAATACTTTCAGTTGCAGAGCCGATGCCGTTTTCAGTAGGCGACACCGGTGCAAACGAAGCGTTGAGAATGAAATACCGCTACCTTGATTTAAGACGGGAGAAACTTCAGCAGAATCTTATTGTCAGAAGCAAGATTTACTCATTTGTCAGGAATTATATGTCCGCTAACGGTTTTAATGAAATCGAAACACCGGTGTTTGGCAAGTCGACCCCCGAGGGAGCAAGGGATTACCTTGTTCCGAGCAGAGTGCACAACGGAAAGTTTTACGCATTGCCGCAGTCGCCGCAACTTTTTAAGCAACTGCTGATGCTGGCGGGTATGGACAGATACTTTCAAATTGCCCGTTGCTTCCGTGATGAGGATTTGCGTGCAAACCGCCAACCTGAATTTACTCAACTTGACATAGAAATGTCCTTTGTCGACACACCCGACGATGTGTTCCCGATTATTGAAGGAATGATAACGGGGCTGTTTGAAGAAATTAGAGGCGTCAAACTTAAAGCGCCGTTTAGAAGGATGCCGTACGACGAGGCGATGGATGTTTACGGCTCGGACAAGCCGGATTTGCGTTTCGGAATGAAACTGCAAAACATTTCTGCGCTTGTGCCCGGATGTGGTTTCGGCGTGTTTGAAAATGCTGTGAAAACCGGGTATGTAAAAGCGATTGTGCTTAAGGAATTTAACGACAGCGTTTCCCGTAAGGATACCGATGCACTGCAGGAATTTGTAAAACTCTACAAAGCCAAGGGCTTGGCGTACTTTGGCAAAACGAACGCCGGAGAGGTCAGGTGCTCGTTTACAAAATTTGTAAGCGAAAGTTTTCTCGGTTTGCTGGAGAAAACGCTTGAGATTAAAAACGGCGATTTGGCCTTTATCGTTGCGGACGGCAACAAAGAAATTGCCGATACAGCGCTTGGCGAATTGCGAAACCATTTGGCGCAAAAATTTAATTTAATTGCAAAAGATAAGTTTGAGGTGCTGTGGGTAACAGACTTCCCGCTGCTTGAGTTTGACGAACAGGAAAACCGCTACTATGCAAAACACCATCCTTTTACAAGTCCCAGAAACGAGGACATAAGCCTGCTTAAAACAAATCCTTTAGCAACAAAAGCGAAGGCTTACGACTTGGTAATTAACGGAGAAGAAGCGGGCGGCGGAAGTATCAGAATTCACGACCGTGATGTACAAAAGTTGATGTTTGAAACGCTGGGCATGAGCGATGAGGAAATCCTCAGCCGTTTTGGGTTTTTTGTCGATGCGTTTAAATACGGCGCACCTCCGCACGGCGGTATAGCGTTCGGGCTTGACCGTTTGACGATGATTTTAACGGATACGCCGTCAATCAAGGATGTCATCGCTTTCCCGAAAATGCAAAACGCCTGTGACTTGATGACAGAAGCGCCCGGTGAAGTTGAACAAAAGCAGTTAAAAGAATTGGGGATAAAACTGTCCGATGAATAGCATTTTTGCAAGGACAAAACTAATTTTAGGCGAGGATAAATTTAAAAGATTAAACAACAGCAAAGTTCTTGTAGTAGGCTGCGGCGGTGTGGGCGGTTTTGTATCCGAATTTTTGGTGCGTGCGGGAATAGGTGAAATTACCGTTGTAGATTTTGATACGGTGGAGGAAACTAACATCAACCGCCAGATAATCGCAACGCACAAAACGGTGGGGCAGTTAAAGGTGCAGGTTTTGTATGAGCGGCTTAAAGAAATTAATCCCGACCTCAAAATTGCTGCGGTTAATCAAAAATTTTGCGAGCAAACAAAGGAACAAATTTTTATTGACGGTTTTGACTTCGTTGTAGACGCTATTGACAAAGTTGACGACAAAGTGTGTTTAATTGAAACCGCAATTAAAAAAGGAATTAAGATAGTTTCAGCAATGGGCGCCGGCAACCGGTATGACATTCCTGTATTCGAAGTAAAGGACATTTTTAAAACTTCTGACGACGGGCTTGCAAAAGTTCTTAGAAAAAAACTCAGAGAAAAAAATATAGTTGCACTAAATTGTGTTTGTGCGAAAAGCGGAGCACAAAAAATTGACGGCATGGTAGGCAGCATTTCCTACTACCCTGCGGCGTGCGCTGCGGTAATAGCAGCGTTTGTAGTCAACAATTTAATAACGGAACGAACTCACAACTGTCTTTAATGCAGGATGTGAGATCTTGCCGCTTAGCGTTTGTGTAAGGTGCAAAGTTTATTAACATATGACTGAAACGGGAAGAGTAATTAAAGTTAGGAACAACACGGCTACGGTAAGAGTGGACAGAAAATCTGCATGCGACAAATGCGGAGCATGTGCATTTAAGCCTGATTCACCGCATATTGACATTGTTCTTGCCGATCCGTTGGGCTGTGCCGTAGGCGACGAGGTGGAAATTGAAATTTCAGGCGGAACAATCGTTAAAATTTCCGCCGCCGCATACAGCGTTCCTTTAATAAGCGGATTGGCAGGCTTCTTTGCCGCTTATCTCTTTAAATTGCAGGAAGTTTGGCAGTTCGTATCGTTTGCAGGCGGACTTGTTGTCGGGTTCGGAATTTTAATTCTCATTGACAGGCGTTACAAAAGAGGTCGGAGCAGTAAACCCGCTTTAGTAAAAAAAATAGATAAAATTACCGATAATGCTTGATTATGCGCACAAATGCTGTTACATTGATATTGATATATTGAAGTCTTTGTAACAATTTAACCTGAACCTTAAATTTGAATCATAAGAGGCTGCCAAAGCCCCTGAAAATAAAGGAGAACAACAAATGATTGATTTCAAAACTCTCAAATCGGCCGACCCCGAACTTTTGGAAACCTTTGAAGAGGAACTGCTGAGGCAGAACCAAAACATCGAACTGATTGCCAGCGAGAACATTGTTACGCCGGCTGTTATGGCGGCTATGGGTTCACACCTCACAAACAAGTACGCTGAAGGCTACCCAGGAAAAAGGTACTATGGCGGCTGTCAATGTGTTGACAAGACGGAAATACTGGCGATTGAAAGGGCAAAGAAGTTGTTCGGTGCGAAGTTTGCAAATGTACAGGCGCACAGCGGCGCAAGTGCAAATCTTGCAGTTTTCTATGCTTTCCTGAAACCCGGTGACACTTATCTGGGCATGAATCTTGCTCATGGCGGACACCTTACGCACGGCAGCCCCGTTGCTATTTCCGGTAAATGGTTTAATGTTGTACCTTACGGCGTTTCTCCCAAGGATTTCCGTATTGACATGGACGAAGTGGAAAAATTGGCAATTCAGCACAAGCCGAAGTTAATTCTGGCCGGCGCATCCGCTTATGGCAGATTTATAGATTTCAAACGCTTCAGAGAAATTGCGGACAAAGTCGGTGCAATTCTGTTTGTCGATATGGCGCACATTGCAGGCCTTGTTGCCGCAGGCGTTCACCCCAGCCCGGTTCCTTATGCGGATGTAGTTTCTACAACTACGCACAAAACTTTAAGAGGCCCCAGGGGCGGACTTATTCTTACAAACAACGAAAATTATGCTAAAGCGATTGACAAAGCGATTTTCCCGGGATGCCAAGGCGGTCCGTTGATGCATGTGATTGCAGGTAAAGCGGTTTGTTTTAAAGAGGCTTTATCTCCGGAATTTAAAAAATACCAGGAACAAGTTGTTAAAAATGCTAAAGTTCTTGCAGAGACGCTTATTAAAAACGGCATCAACATTGTTACGGGCGGCACAGACAACCATTTAATGCTTGTTGATCTTACCAAAAACGGCATTACAGGAAAAGACCTTGAACACCTGCTTGATGAAGCGCATATCACCGTAAATAAAAACGGCATACCGTTTGACACCGCAGGTCCGTTCATCACGAGCGGTATCCGTATCGGAACGCCCGCAGTTACAACCAGAGGCATGAAAGAAGCCGAAATGATTACTATTGCGGAAATTATCGCTGACCTGATTAAAAACAAGGAAGCGGCTGTTGAGAAGAGTGCAAAAAAAGTTCTCGCTCTTACAACTAAGTACCCGCTTTACAAAAACGACATTTTAAGATAAGTAAACATTAACAGTTTAAAGCCAAACTCAAACGGGTTTGGCTTTTTTCTTTTTTTGCCTGCCTATTTTTTTACAATAATTGGTCAAAATAATTGACGGGAAGTTTTTTAATATGGTAACATTTTCCCAGTAAATCAGTAAGAATTAAATTAGTAGGAATTAAAATGAAATTATCGGCAAAATCGAAATACGGTTTGACGGCATGTATAGAAATGGCATCTTGCTACGGCGAGGGTAATTTGACCGTTTCGCAACTTAGCGGCAAAACCGGAGTTTCGGAAAAATTTTTGGAACAAATTATGTCCGTTTTAAAGAAAAGCGGAGTAGTTGTCAGTACTAGGGGCGCATTCGGCGGCTACACGCTTGCAAATCCGCCAAAAGACACTACAGTAGGGTCAATTTTGCGTGCGCTGGAAGATAATTTGGAAATGGTAAATTGCGTAGGCGAAGGGAAATGCAGCAACAAATGTGCGTCTTTTGCCGTTTGGGAAAAACTTTACACTACGGTAAACGATTTTTTGGATTCGATTACATTAGAGAGTTTGATTTAGTCAGGTGAGTATATGAGTAGAATTTATTTAGATCATGCCGCTACAACTCCGCTGAGCGAACAAGCGTTAAATGCAATGAAACCTTTTTTTCACGAGTTTTTCGGAAACGCAAACTCGCAGCATTCGTTTGGCAGAGAAGCGTCAAAGGCGGTGGAAAAAGCAAGAAAACAAGTTTCGGACGCACTCGGATGCCAGGTGAATGAAATTTACTTTACTTCAAGCGGCACGGAAGCAAACAACTGGGCGGTTCGCGGAGCGGCTTTGGCGCAGCAGCACAAAGGCAGACATGTAATTACTTCGCCGGTAGAGCACCCGTCGGTCAAAAAAAGTTTTATTTGGCTGGAAAACAACGGATTTGAAGTTACATGGTTGCCTGTAAATCAGTTCGGCGTTGTAAGTGCGGAGGATGTTAGGAAGGCAGTCCGCCCGGACACAACACTGATTTCCGTAATGATGGCAAACAACGAAATGGGAGCGATTCAGCCGTCAAAAGAAATTGGTGAAATTGCAAAGGAAAAAAAGGTTATCTACCATGTCGATGCGGTTCAGGCGGTGGGCAGTCTCATGGTAAACATTAAGGAACTCAATGCCGATTTGTTAACTGTTTCCGCACACAAGTTTTACGGTCCTAAAGGCGTAGGCGCACTGTTTTGCAGAAACGGTCTGAAAATCGAGAAACTGATTTTAGGCGGCGAACAGGAGAGGGGTATGCGTGGCGGAACGACGCCGACTTTTCTTGTCGCAGGAATGGGACAGGCGATTGAGGATGCAATTTCTAACAGCAAACAGTATGCGGAGCATTGTACAAAACTGAGGGACTACTTTACCAAAAGAGTGCTTACCGAAATCCCGTACACAAAATTAAACGGACATCCTACAGAAAGAATGCCAAATAGCACGAACATCTCGTTCGGGTATATAGAAGGAGAAAGCATTTTAATGAGGCTTGACCTTGAAGGCGTTGCTGTCTCCAGCGGTTCGGCATGTTCCAGCGGTTCGCTCGAACCGTCTTATGTCTTAGAAGCGATGAAGGTGCCGCAGGAGTTTATGCACGGCTCAATCCGCTTCACATTCGGCTTGGAAAATACAAAAGAGGAAATAGATTTGACGGTGGAAAAACTTAAAAAAATTGTCGGCAGTCTGCGTGAAATTTCGCCGTTGTTTAAACTTAATGAAGGAGAAATCAGAAATGTCTAATGATTACAGCCAAAAGGTTATTGATTTGTTCGCTAACCCGAAAAACGCCGGCGAAATCCCAAATGCCGACGGAGTGGGTATGGCAGGCGGTATTGCCTGCGGCGATATACTTAAAATTTACTTAAAAATCGAAAATGATATAATTACCGATGCAAAATTTAAAACATTCGGCTGTGCAGCCGCTATCTCCGCAAGTTCGCTTGCCACAACAATAATAATCGGCAAAACTATTGATGAGGCAGAAAAACTTAAAAACAAACAGATTGTAGCGGAACTCGGAGGATTGCCGGCGCAAAAAATTCACTGTTCTGTGCTTGCCGAGGAAGCGATTAAAAGTGCGATAGAGGACTACCGTAGTAAGCGCAAGGGGAAAAAATAATGCAAATTTACAAAACCGAAATGTTTTTGCCCGAAGAGGCTGTTAAGGCTTTAAGTTTGCTTCACGGAGCGGGATACGAAGCATACATAATCGGCGGCGCAGTACGCTCGCATGTCATGGGACTGCCTGCAGCAGACTTTGACATTGTTACTAACGCAAGCAGCGAAGCGATTTGCGGTTTATTCCCCGAACACAAAGTGGTGGGAAAAGCGTTTGAAGTGGTTCTTGTTACGGTCGGGAATAAATCCTTTGAAGTAGCCCGCTACCGTACTGAAAGCGGGTATACCGACGGCAGGCACCCTGACGAAGTGGTGTTTGAAACAAGCATAAAAGAGGACATCAGAAGGCGGGATTTTACTTGCAACGCTTTGTACTACGATTATCAAAAGCGTGAAGTTGTAGATTTAACAAGCGGTTTGGACGACATTAAAAACAAGGTTTTGCGCTGTATCGGCGACCCGGTGGACAGGCTTGTTAAAGAGGACTGCCTGCGCATATTGCGTGCCGTGCGGCTTGCGACGCAACTTGATTTTTCAATAAGCAAGAGTACATTATTTGTTATCCGCAAAAATGCTTCTCACATTTTACGCATTTCAACCGAAAGGATACAAGACGAACTTAACAAAATTCTTCTGTGCAAAAATGCGTACAGGGGAGTTAAATTGCTTGCAAAAACCAATTTGTTGCAGGCGATACTGCCCGAAGTTGCGCTGTGCGTAAATTTCGGACAGCACAACCCGTACCATCAGTTTGATTTATTCGAACACACTGCGCAAACTATTAAAGGTTTTAGAGAGGATTTTTACAAACTGACGGAAAAAGAACAACTTTTAGTAAAACTCTCTTTGTTGCTGCACGACACTGGTAAGCCTTACAAATGTATGGTTAAGAATTACAAATGCACATACGGCGGTCATCCAGATGAATCCGAAAAAATTGCAATCAAGGCTTTAATCCGCCTGAAGTATTCTGATGAAATTGTCGAAAAGGTTGCGCTTCTTGTAAAATGCCACGACTACGAAATTCCGGCAACTTCTAAAGCCTGCAAAAAACTGCTTAATACATTGGGAGAAGAGTTGTTTGAATTGTGGCGGATTATGAAGCGGCAGGATGTTAAAGCGCATTCTTCCTACAACAATGTAAAGCCCGAGTACTTTAAAAAACTTAAAAAATTGGACGAGATTTGCGACCAAGTGAAAAACGGCGGTCAATGTTTTAAAATCGGAAGTTTGAAAATTAAGGGCAGCGACCTTATTGAGGCGGGTTATTCACAAGGCGCCGAGGTTGGCCTGAAACTGAAAGAAATTTTTGAAGCAGTGCTGAATGAGGAACTGGAAAACGATTTTGACGAACTGCTAAAATACGCTGTGCAAACTCACAACAGCGGTGTTTCAAAATAGTATACAGAACCGGTTGTTATGTGGTATAATTACTAAATGGGAAGAATACTTGCGCTGGATGTAGGGGATGTTCGGATAGGGCTTGCGGTTTCCGATCCGATGGGAATAATCGCCAATCCGCTTCAGACATACAAACGGGAAACGCTGAAAAAAGACTTAGAGTTTATTTGCGGAGTATGTAAAAGTAAAGAGGTCGGACTGATTGTCTGCGGTCTTCCTAAAAAACTTGACAATACGGACAGTCTGCAAACGGTCAAGGTAAGAGAATTTGCAGATGCGCTTTCTCAGCAATGCGGTCTTGAAGTCAAATTGTTTGACGAGCGGCTTACAACCGTTGCGGCGCAAAGGGTACTGCTGGATGCGGATATGAGCAGACAAGACAGGAAGCAGGTAATTGACAAAGTAGCGGCAACAATAATACTTCAAAATTATTTGGATATAAAAAAATAAAGGCGGAAAAAATTATGGCAAAAAAAGATGATTTAAAAAAAACTGAGCAAGCCGAAGAAGAAGAACTTCTTGCTAACGACGAGGATGTGATCCAGTTGGTTAACGACGACGGCGAAACGATTAACTTTTACCATGTTGCGACATTGCAGCACAAGGACAAATGGTTTGTGGCGTTTCAACCTGCCGAAGAGTTTGAGGACATCGATGAAGACGAAATTGTGTTCTTTGAGTTGCAATCGGACGGAAGCGGAGAGGATGTCTTTGTTCCGATAGAAGACGACGGCCTGCTGGACGAATTGTTTGAGCAATTCGAGCAAATGGCGGATGCCGACGACGATGAAGAGGAAGTTACGGGCGGCTGAGCAGGCTGCAGCGGCTGCGGCGGCAGTAAGTAAAGTGCAAATCTTAAGCGGGAATTTAAAAATTTCCCGCTTTATTTGTATTTATTTTTCATTATTTTTTTGACAAGGCGGTTGCCTTGTGATACACTGTACAAGGTTTATTACGCACCTTGTGCCGATTCGGCTTAGTTGCCCGTTGCAAAACGGGTTTTTGTCGGAGTAAAGACGGGCAGGGGAGGGCCTGCGCAGAGACGCTGCGCGGCAAAAAACAAAGGAGTTAGTAATGGCTGTAGTAACTATGAAACAACTTCTGGAAGCGGGCGTGCATTTCGGGCATCCGACCAGAAGATGGAATCCCAAGATGAAGAAGTACATCTATTCCGACAGGAATGCGATTCACATCATCGACCTTCAAAAAACCGTTCAGTTAGCCGAAGAAGCCTATGCTGCGGTACGGGACATTGCCGGCACGGGAAAACCGATTTTATTTGTCGGAACTAAGAAGCAGGCGCAAGCCGCTATTCAACAAGAAGCGGAAAGATGCGGAATGTATTTTGTCAACAACCGTTGGCTGGGAGGTACGCTTACTAATCACAAGACGATTAAAAGCCGCATAGACAGATTAAGCAAAATTAATCAAATGGAAAAAATGGGCGAATTTGATTTGCTCAAAAAAAAGAAGTTGCAAAACTTAAAGAGGAAAGAGACAAACTTCAACTTAATTTGGGCGGCATTAAAGATATGAAAGGCATGCCCGGCTGTATGTTTGTCGTCGATCCGAAAAAAGAAGCGATTGCCGTTGCGGAGGCTCACAAACTTAACATTCCGATTGTTGCAATCGTAGACACAAACTGCGATCCTGATGATGTTGACTTTGTAATACCGGGTAACGACGACGCTATCGGAGCAGTTAAGATTATCGCTTCTATTATCGCTAATGCGATTATCGAAGCGAGAGAAGGTGTCATAGTTAATGTTACCGATGACGAACCCGTAGCAATGGACGACGCCGTCGCTGTCGGAATTAAATCCGAACTGACGGGCGATGAAGATAACAATCTTTAAGGAGAATTAGTATGGCATTTACAAGCGCAGATGTAATGAAACTCCGTGAAAGCACCGGAGTAGGCATGATGGATTGCAAAAGAGCGTTGGAGCAGACTAACGGGAATTTTGACGAGGCTGTGAAGTATCTTAGAGAGAAAGGCATGGCTCAAGCGGCGAAAAAAGCATCAAGAATTGCTTCCGAGGGCGTCGTTGAAAGTTACATTCATGCCGGCGGGAAAATAGGTGTTATTGTAGAAATTAACTGCGAAACCGACTTTGTTGCCCGTTCCGACCAGTTTAAAGAACTTGCGCACGACATTGCATTGCAAATAGCGGCATCCAAACCCGAAGTAGTTTCTAAAGCGGATGTTGACCCTGCTAAATTGCAAAACGAAAAGGACATTCTTCTTGCTCAAGCGAAGAATGACCCGAAACCTAAGCCTGCTGCAGTTATTGAAAAAATGGTGGAAGGCAGGATACAAAAGTACTACAAAGAGGTTTGCCTTTTGGAACAGGAGTTTGTAAAAGATTCATCTAAAACGATGCTTGAAGTTGTAAACGAAGCGATTGCTAAAATAGGTGAAAAAATTTCTGTCAGACGCTTTGTAAGATACGAAATGGGCGAAGGTTTGGAAAAGAGAGAAAACAATTTCGCCGAAGAAATTGCCGCACAAACAGGACAAAAGTAAATTTAAACCAATGATTAAAAGGAACGGTTTTTTCGTTCCTTTTTTAAAATGGATATTTCTTTGACTAACGCTGTTGAGGCTGTACAAAGGCTGAATGCCGTTAGTAAATCTAATGATTAGATAGGGAGGACATATGTTTAAACGGGTGCTCATTAAAATAAGCGGGGAAGCGCTGGCAAAAGAAACCGGTTTTGGTATCAGTGAGGAAACGCTTGCCAAACTTGTAGCGCAATTTAAAACGCTGATCGAGAAGAAAATCGAGATTGCGATCGTGATTGGCGGAGGAAATTTTTGGCGGGGAAGGCAGGCGCCGACTATGGACAAAAGCACTGCCGACCACATGGGTATGCTTGCAACTTTAATTAATGCGCTTGCCTTGCAGGATGCGCTGGAAAGCAGAGGTATGCCCGCAAGAGTAATGTCGGCATTGTCAATTAACCGTGTTGCCGAACCGTACATATTGCGCCGTGCAATAAGACACTTTGAAAAATCCCGTGTTGTAATTTTCGCTTGCGGTACGGGAAACCCGTACTTTTCCACAGACACCGCTGCCGCATTGCGCGCTGCCGAAATTAATGCTGATGTGCTGCTGCTTGCTAAAAATATAGACGGCATTTATGACAGCGACCCCAAGCAAAACCCCAAAGCGAAAAAGTTTGACAGCATCAGTTATGCAGATTTTCTCCAAAAAGAACTTAAAGCGATGGACTTAACTGCAGTTACAATGTGTATGGAAAACAACATTCCGATACTGGCATTCAGTGTAACTCAGGAAAACAGTATAGTCCGTGCTGTTTCCGGTGAAAAAATCGGAACAATTATTCGCTAAAGTATTGAAAAACAATCCGATATAAGATAAACTGTATCGGATAAAGGCTTAATTTACAGCATCAAGCGCAACGCCGACGCAGTAAAAATATGCTCATTACGGAGGTTATTATGAATTTCGACAATGAAACCGTTAAGTTGCTTTTTGACGACATGAAAATGCGCACTGATAAGGCAATAGAGTTTATTAAAAGTGAGTTTTCTTCACTTCGTGCAGGCCGGGCTAACACAAAGTTGCTTGACAAAGTTATGGTGGACTACTACGGTGTGCAAACTCCGCTGCCTCAAATGTCAAACATTTCATCACCGGAGCCCCGTGTGCTTGTCATTAATCTTTGGGATAAGAGTGCGCTTAAAGCGGCTGAGAAAGCAATTCTCGCCGCTAACATAGGTGTAAACCCGAACAATGACGGCAATGTAATCCGTCTCATTTTCCCCGAACTTACAGAAGAGAGAAGACGGGAATTAGTAAAGCAGGTAAAAAAACTTACAGAGGATTGCAAGATTGTTATCCGTAACGCAAGGCGGGATGCAATCGAAGGCTGTAAAAAACTAAAGAACGACAAACAAATTTCGGAAGATGCGCTTAAACTTTACGAAAAGGAAGCCGACGACCGCACAACAAAACAGATAGAAATTGCCGACAAACTGGCTAAGGAAAAAGAAACGGAAGTAATGTCAGTGTAGAAGATGGCATTTGCATTTTATCACAAGATTAGGCCGGCAATTCACGCATAACTTACCAAAAGGGCGGTCGAGTGTGCGAGATCCCGTAATGCGGAATACTTAAGAAACTGATAAGCGTTTAAATACGAAGATAAAAACCGAGGCGGCAACGAACGCTGTAAGGATAGGCGAAGAATTGAACGGGAGTGTGCAAAACATGGACGGAGTGCCTAAACACATCGGATTTATTATGGACGGAAACGGCAGGTGGGCAAATCTAAGAGGAATGCCGAGAATCAAAGGACACCGTGCCGGCATTAAAACCGTGGATACCGTGATAGAACTTGCCAAAAAACATAACATTGAATGCGTAAGTTTGTTCGTGTTTTCCACCGAAAATTGGTCGAGGCCGCAAAGCGAAATTGACGGGCTTTTTGACATTGCAAGAGATTATCTTAAAAGGACAAAGGACTTCACCGAGCGCAACATTAAAGTTGTTGTTTCCGGTACGCTTGAAAATTTGCCTAAAGATTTAAGTAATGCAATTGTCAAAGTACGCAGCGACACAAGCGGTTGCAACGGTTTAACATTAAATTTGTGCATAAACTACGGAGGCAGGGACGAGATTGTTAAAGCCGCCAACAAAATCGTGCAGGAGGGATTGCAATTTGTCGATGAAAGGGTTTTCAGAAATTACCTTTTCAATCCGCAACTTCCCGACTTAGATTTAGTAGTGCGCACAAGCGGCGAACTTAGAATAAGCAATTTTATGCTGTTTCAGGCGGCATACGCAGAACTTTACTTTACCGACACGCTGTGGCCGGATTTTGACGAAAAAGAGTTTTTACTGATGCTTAAAAGTTTTGAAAAACGCACCAGAAGGTTTGGAGATGTTCAGAAGAATAATTAACGGCAGAATCGTTATGGGTGTGATTATTGCCGTGTTCATGATTGGTTTTTATGCGTTAGGTTATTTTATAAGCGAGTATTGGTTGCACGCATTTTTTGCATTTGTAATTTTTCTTGCGGTCAGCGAAATGCGGATTGCTTTGAGGAACAGTTTTACAAAAGCAATTGATGTGCTGTTGATAATTTATTCTGCCGGCATTGTATTCCCGTTCATTTTTTTGGGATACATAGGCGTAGTTTATTTTGCCATAGCGGTTTTTATTGTTGCGGCTTGTATGGCGTTGTTCAAAAAAGAATGTCCTCCTACTGCAATCCAGAATACCGCTTTGATAATCATATATCCTGGGCTTGCGCTTTCATCGCTGCTGTTTCTTAACGGAACACCTCTTAACATGCTCGGAGTTGCGTTGGTGCTGTGCATTTCGACATTTACGGATATGTTTGCAATGCTTAGCGGTAAATTGTTCGGCAGGCACAAACTGGCGCCGCATCTTTCTCCTAAAAAAACTGTCGAGGGTGCAATCGGCGGCATTGGTGGCGGGCCACTCGGTTCTGCTGTTGTCTTTTTAGCGTTCGAGGTTTTTGAATTGTTCGGACCGATTGGCATGACGGCATGGGGCGTAAGACAGTCATATATTTACTTGGCATATATATTACTCGGGCTTTTCGCTTCCGCTTTTACGCAAATCGGCGACCTTCTGGCGAGTTACTTTAAACGCCAGTTAGGCATAAAAGACTACAGTAAACTGCTCGGGAGTCACGGCGGAATTATGGACAGATTTGACGGCATTATGTTTTCATCATGCTTTGTATCTTTAATTTTCGTGTTCATATTCTTTTATGTGTAAAAATTATTATGATTAAAAAAATCGCAATCATAGGCAGCACCGGTTCAATCGGCACTCAAACGCTTGAAGTTATCCGCAAATACCGCAGCGAATTTAATGTTGTCTGTCTTGCGGCATTTTCCAATGCCGAACTGCTTGAACGGCAATCTAAGGAATTTAAACCCCGTTACTGCGGGCTTCTTTGCGGAAAGAACGCCTCTTTTCATTGCGGTTTAGACGCTTATGAAAAAGTGCTAGAGTTTGAAATTGACATTCTTGTGGCATCTTCTGGCGGAATTGCCGCATTGCAGGTTGTGCACAAAGCGTTGGAACGGGGCATTACAGTAGCGTTAGCGAACAAAGAAACTTTGGTTGCAGGCGGCGAAGTGATTAACAGACTGCCGCATAACAAACGCAAAAATCTTATTCCCGTAGACAGCGAACATTCCGCAATTTTTCAGTGCTTAAAAAATGAAGATACAAAAAGCGTACGCCGACTAATTTTAACGGCAAGCGGCGGCGCTTTTTTTGGCAAAGACCGTGAGTTTCTCAAAATCGTAACGGCACAGCAAGCGCTTAAGCACCCTACATGGAGCATGGGTAAAAAAATAACTGTGGACAGCGCAACGCTGATGAACAAGGGGTTTGAACTAATCGAGGCGCATTGGCTGTTCGGCGTGCCGGAAGAAAAAATAGATATATTGATACATCCTCAAAGTATTGTGCATTCTTTGGTGGAGTTTGAGGATTCAAGCGTGCTTGCACAATTATCCGAACCGGATATGCAACTTCCGATACAACTTGCTTTGACTTATCCGCAGCGGAAAGCATCATCAGTTTCTGCATTAGACCTTGCCGGCAAAAAACTGGAATTTTATCCGTTAAAAACAGAAAACTCAAAATGTGTTTCGCTTTGCAGGCAGGCGTTAAATAAGGGCGGATTTTATCCCGTTGCCCTGAATGCGGCAAACGATGTTTGCGTTGATGCTTTTCTGCAGCATAAAATTGCCTTTTTAGACATAGAAAATACGGTTGAAAAAGTTTTAAATTCATTCGTTTTCGGGCAAAATGAATTAACGCTTGACAGCGTTTTTGCTGTATCTGACGCCGTAAAAGCGTTTACTGAAAAATTAATCGAGGTTGAAAAACAATCATGCTGTTAGCGTCTTTTGGCGACATTCTGTCGAGTATACTTTACATTTTTATAGCATTTTTAATCCTTATGTTCATGATTACTATTCATGAACTCGGGCATTTTTCTGCGGGGAAATTGCTGGGATTTAAAATTAACGAGTTTGCGATAGGCATGGGACCGAAACTGTACTCCCGTAAAAAATAAAAAACAGGCGAAGTTTTTTCATTAAGAATGGTTCCTTTGGGCGGTTACTGCTCATTCGAAGGCGAGGACGGTAAAGAAAGTCCTTCCGACGGAGCGTTCAGCGGTTCAACAGGCGCCGCATTTAACGACCAAAAACCGTGGAAACGGCTGATTGTGCTTTTTTCCGGTGCGTTTTTTAATTTTATTTCGGCGATTCTTATTGTTGTCATTGCTTTCAGTTTTTTCGGCGACACTGTTCCGCAGGTTAACAAGGTGCATCAAAAAACCGATTTAACAGAAGTTTTGTTTATGCCGGGCGACCAAATTTTAGAGGTTAACGGCAAAAAAGTCCTTCTCGCAGTCGACATAGGTAACATGATAATTGAAGCGCCTGAAATTTCAAATGTGCTTGTACTCAGAGACGGAGAAAAGAAGTTGCTTGAAGGTGTAAAAAAATCCGATTTTACCGTAACGGACGATGAAGGAGTGTCGCACACCTATTACGGTTGGGGAATAGAGCGTGGAAACGGGCGGCGCAGTTTTTCATTCGGCGAGGCAATTACCAGAAGCGTGCCGTACTGTTTGAGAACGGCAGGGTATGTGTTGGAAACACTGGGCGGATTGGTTACCGGCATGATAGGTATTAACGAAATAGGCGGTCCGATAACAACGATTGACATAACAAGCCAGGTTGCCCGAACGGGAATAGGCAATGTACTAATGTTAATTACTCTGATTTCCGTTAACCTTGCGGTATTCAACTTGCTGCCGCTGCCCGCTTTAGACGGTTCAAAAAATGATATTTGTTGTTATCGAGTGGATTTTCAAAAAGCCTGTTAACAGGAAAGTCGAGGGCATGATACACT
>JALQSN010000227.1:0-78436 GCA_023690525.1 Holotrichia oblita
CCAAGTCCATAGGTATTATCTTTGAGTTTCTTCCATTGCCTTGAAACTGTTATAATCCCATTCTGAAAATCAACATCAGACCATGTAAGCCCAAGAATCTCACCGATTCGGCATCCTGACGTGATTCCCACTAGCGTAATCATATAAAACATGTAACTGTATTTTGTATTGGATGTTTTTATAGCGTCCAGAAGTGTTTTAACTTCTTTTTTAGTTAGCGCTTTTATTTTTGTAGATTTATCTTTGTCAACAGGTATTCTTATGTCTTGTATAGGGCTTGTGCTTATAATATTATATGGCTTAATAGCATTCCTAAATATGATTTTTATTTTTGATACATAGAGCTTGATTGTGCTGGTGGTGTAACCCTGTTCAACCATCTTGTCAATGCATTTTTGTACGTCTTTGTATGTGATCTCAGTCATCGCTAATTTATTAAGCGCACTAAATTTTTTGATAGCACTGTCATAGATCACAATAGTATTACTTTCTTTATAGAGTTTTTCGTGTTCTATAAAAACATTTGAAAATTCCCCAAAAGTAATACCCTTGTATTCTTGGTCACATTCCTCAACAAAGGTAATATCCTTTTTCAATAATTCCAGCCTGTCATCAGCGGCTTTTTTTGCGGTTTTCTTTGAATCAAAACCCTGTTTGGATTTTTGCCGCCATTTATCATTGTCTTTATAACTTATTATGTACTGCCAACCGCCGTCTTTTTGACGATAGGTAATGTTATAGTCCATGGTATCACTCCTTTTTAAAATCATCAGCAATTCTTGTAAAGCTACTTGTATAATCTATGTTAACACCTTATTTTACAATTCACAACAAGAAAAGTAAAAACAGGAAGCAGTCAAGTTCCTGTTTTCATATCCATCAAAATAATTAAATTTACACATATTTTATTCAACCTCAAAATTAACCCTAAGCGTTTTACTACTGCCAATAACCTCTAAATAGTGCGTTCCTTTTGTTGTTTGCCCTCCTATTTTCCAAGTCCATGAAACATTACCGCTTTCATCGGACGTTTTTCGCTCTAGCCCAGCGGCCTTACTGATGCCGGATGGATAATGCACATAAATATCATATTCCGTATTCGGCATTCCTTTTATGCTCACAGTGGCATTCTTGTTCCGGCCAGTAGGCGTTGTCATGCTTATTAAGGTTATTTCATTGTTTACAGTAGGCGCTATAGTAGGCTCTGGAGTTGGGG
The DNA here is from genome assembly GCA_023690525.1 of Holotrichia oblita. Lineage (NCBI taxonomy): Eukaryota > Metazoa > Arthropoda > Insecta > Coleoptera > Scarabaeidae > Holotrichia > Holotrichia oblita. The sequence goes on from JALQSN010000227.1 coordinate 1,217, forward strand.
ACGGTGTCGGCGTAGATGTTGGTACAACGATTGGCTCTACAGGTGCCTGGGTTACTATAGGTATAGGTGTTGGTGTAGGCTCTGGTGTCGGTGTTGGCTCTACAGGTGCCGGAGTTACTGTGGGCATAGGTGTTGATGTAGATTCTACTATAGGCGCTTGTTTTATTGTAGGCGCTACAGGTGTAGGCTCTATTGTAGCTATAGGGTAAGATTCGACGATAGGTGTAGTGGTAGAAGTAGCGATAGGCTCTGTAGTGGACAATTCTGTAAGGTCTATTTCTGTCTCCGATGGCTCATTGGTAATGATATCTGTATGTATTGGCAATTGCAATGTATTGTTGTTATCTACTGCTATGTTCGAATCTGCTGTGAATGTAGATGCTGGCAAGTAAAGTTTGTACGTTGTGAAAGCGGTAATACCTACTATAGCAATAATGAGAGCAAAAATATGTACAGGTCTTAACGTGTACTTATTTTTCTTGCGGGAAAGCGCCTTATTAATAAATGGAGCGAACCGTTCGCATAGCTGCTCTTCTAATTCAATGGGTATGCTGTCTTTTGCACTGAGTATTTGTATTGCAACCTCAGTAGCCATTCCATTGGAAATTTGTGTTATTTTTTCAATTTCATCCGGCAATATAACTTGAGCTTTTTTCAATATGCAAAAAGGCGCTGGAGCATAACGGGAAAATAGTATAGCCTCCTTTTCCTGTTCGTCATTCTTCTGCTTGTCGTCAGTACGGCCCAGAATACCGCCTGATGAGGAGTGGCCTAAAACAATATGCCCAATTTCGTGCCATGTTAGTTCTATCCTCCGGCTGTATGACAAATTGTCCGCTAAAAAATAATAATTTGCCCGGTCTCCGCAACAGCGGCGAAGGATTCTTTGCCTACGCTGTATTCGAGCGCGCCAGTTTGTGCAAGCAAATTTTTATCCTCCTCAATGGAGGCAAACCACCAGCCATTATTTTTTACAATACTGTCCGGATCGATTGGGAAATTGTTTACTTTATTATCAATTAAAAACTGTATTGCCTTGATTTGGATGTTAAACATGTCTATATTCCCTCCTGTTGTCATTGAATCACTAGTACAATTCAATAATAACAAGAGGTTCAACAATATTCTACAGGTGAAATATGGTAAACATTACTTCTGCCGCTTTGCCAGCTTGTCGAGTAATACTTTTACGGTTTCCATGTTTTCTTCCGGTATTTCATACGCCATACTATCACCGTCACTGCCGAGAAAGCTAATCCAATTATTCTTTTTTTCTATGCCGTATGATTTATAGATTCTTTCCAGTCCTGCTCTGTTGTATTCTGCAAAGGTTTTATAGGGGGTAGGGTCGTCGGTTTTGCCTAGAAGGTAATCAGCAGAGACATTAAATATTTCAGCTAATTTTATTAATACCTGCGTGTTTGGGTCAAGGCTTCCAGTTTCGTATTTAGATACATTTGATTTAGTTTGATTTAGCTTTTTTGCAAGTTCAGCTTGTGTCCAATTGTTTTGAATTCGCAATTCTTTGATTCTGTTCATCATAACACTCCCTTTGTTTTTATTATAATAGTATCCAAAATGGAAAACAATATCAATATCTAAAATAGAAACTTTTTTCAATAAAAGTCTTGACGGATTCCGAAATAGATATTATAATAAAAATATCCAAAATAGAAATGTGGTAATAATTAAAAGGAGATGAGCGAATGTTTGTTGGATTGAGAGATATACGAGCTGCAAATAATATTACCGCTGAACAAATGGCAACTGTTATTGGATTAAAGACAAAATCTGCATATTACAAAAAGGAAGCCGGAAAAATAAAATTTACTTTAGATGAAGCGAAAAAAATATCCGATTACCTCATGATACCAATGGAAGATATTTTTTTTAATGATAATGTTTCCATTATAGAAACAAAATCAAGCAAACGTGGAGTTTAGAGAATTTTATAGGCTTTATCTTAAAGCTAAAATCAGACAGAAAAAAGCTGCCAGTCGGCACTAGCAGCTTAAATCTCTTACTCATCGCAAAGCAAGTCAGTTAGGACAGCTTTTATGTATTCGTTTGCTACGCCGACCGATTGCATAGTTACAAATTTTGCTAGTAGTTCGGGGTCAAAGGGTTCATCATCGTCAGTATAATCTCGTATTATTTTTCCTATTTCCTCCGAATGCTTGTTAAGAATAGTTGGATAATGCAGGCGGCAAGCTTTATCTATATCTTCCTTAGTCAAAATATTCACCTCCTTTCATAAGGAGAATTATACAAGAAGTAACATAATTTTACAACACATATTATGATTCAACGGAGCAGCACTAAGCGCGGCGGTAGAGAAAGAATTGTAGCCGGCATAAAAGGAGGAAATAATGATAAGAGAGCAATGTACAGACCCAGATAAGCTGCAAACTATACGAAACAAACGAAAGGAAATTGCAGTTTACATTTATAACCTTTTAAAAGAAAGGCATGGTGATATATCCATTACAGAAGCCAAAAATATACTGGATATGGTTTGCAGACTTTTAGAAGATGAAACTACCCTCTGCTAATCGGTAAATTAATAGAGGGCCACAAGTTTTAATTAGTATGCTTTATAAACTTTGATAACTTTGTGTTTACTTGGTCTGTTGCTTCACACTCTTTTGGGTTCCCCAAAATATAAAAAGAGCCTGATTGAAAGTTTTCAACATTACCAGTACCGCCTGTACCAGCACATGTGCCAACACCAAGTAAATACCATCCATCATTGATATAACTTTGTGCTTCATCACAATGATATACCTCTACAATGGATTTCATGTCTAGGCATGTTAATGTAGTACTCATATAATTCCTCCTTCCGACTATGGATAGGAAAATTATAACATTAATCTCTAATTTTTTACAACACAAACATGATTTAAACGTTGATATGTCGATTGATCAATTATTTAAGTTGACACAATCATACCGGATAATTTTATTAAGAAATCACCCTATGAGCAATTGTCACTCACTATTAATCTTGTAAAAGCTGATAAGGAGGAATCCTTCCATGGAAAAAACCATGCTTACACAATCGGAACTAGCCGAAAGATGGGGCGTAAGTGACCAAACCATTGATACTTGGGTTAGCAAAAAAGTCATAAAGCCGTCCTCTGCATTGCCGGGGAAGCGGTTTTCGCTTAGAGATATTGAGCTAATAGAGAATGAAAATATCGAGCTTGAAGAATTTACGCCTTTTGAGCGGCGAAACCTACTTAAACGGATAAAGGAATTGGAAGAAATCAACGGTAGGCTAAAAAGTGCGGCAATTGATGCGCTTACGTCATTGTCAAGAACTGTTGGATTCTAGCTGACTGAAAAACTCAAAAAGCAGGTGAAACGAATGAAGCTCAAAACAGAAATATGGAACGGATATGTCATACGTTTTATAGAAAAAGAGCCGGGAGACTGGTGGGCAGTCGGAAATGACGTAGCTACGGCGTTAGAGTATGCCAACACAAGCAAAGCCGTATCAGATCATTGTCAAGGGGTTTCCAAAATGGGAATACCTTCACCGGGCGGCATACAGGCAGCTCTATGAAAGTCAAATAAATGCTATCCACCGCATAAACGGGGATTAAAAAGGAGATATGAATTTATGGAAGAACTCACAATTAATCTACACGCGAACCACAACCTTGATGATATCTTAGCCAAGGTAAAAGAAATCGAAAAATGCCTGGAACGTATTAATCGACTTGATATCAAAAGGACGGCAGATCAATACGAGGCTTACTTGAACGCTTTAACAAACGCCAACGAAGAGGAAAAAACATATTCAAATTGGGATGTTCGGATAGATGAATTGAAAAAGATCAAGGAAACCCGGGAATCTTCTGCGACCTCTTGGGATGGGATTTATGCCAGCAATGCGGATGCGTTCAAGACAAACCGAGCTGCAATGCGCGGCGGTCACGAAAAACCAGAAACGCCGCTTCACAATGATGGGCTTATCATTGAGATTGGCCGCCCCGAAGGGCCAACACTCGAAGAGAAAATAAAATTTCTTATGGATATGGGGCTGCTCGTGAAAATAGAGCCGCGGTGTAAGTATTTCATTAAATATGCAACCGAGGTAATGTTCTTTTCAGAGGAATACATAGAAAGAACATCACTTCAGGATTTTATGGCGATGCATGAAAAAAATATAAAGAATTTCAGCTAGTTCACTATTTTGAAAGAAGGGAGAAAAACCAATGAACCAATTAACAATAAAAGAAGTAAATTTTAACGGCGCGCAGCTTATGGCAGCGCAAGACAAAGAAGATAACAAAATTTATGTTGGGGCTAGTTTTATTTGCAACGGAATTGGGCTTACAGAAGGCCAGCGAGATAGGCAAACCAAAAATATTCAAAGTGACATTGTACTTAAACAAGGAGCAAAAAAGCTATCCGTCAAATTTGACGGTCAGATTAGAGAGGTTTTGTGTTTGGAATTAGACTTTCTTCCTTTATGGTTGGCTAAAATTGAAATCACACCAACCATGCTAAGAGAACAACCAGAGCTTACAGAAAAACTAGTCGAATATCAGTTAAAAGCAAAGGACGTATTGGCAGAAGCTTTTTTATCAAAGGTAATCCGCAAAAAACCAGTAGACATAGCATTCAGGCAAAATATGAACATGGCAAAAATAATGACTACATACACCGGGATCAGTGATGGTATCGCGTTTGCTGTGGCTATCAAGAGAACAGAAATGCAAACAGGCGAAGATTTGACGGATTACAAAAACCTCCTGCCCCCTATTGATATTGATGTTGAAATAGGCACATTAAATGCTACGGAATTAGGCAAAAAGGTTGATCTTAGTTCAAGGGCTACGAACATACTTCTTGAAAAACACGGACTTCAAAGTAAAGATTCCAAACAGAAATGGCGGTTAACCGACGATGGCAAACAATACGGAGAAGAATTTCCATATAACAATCATGGTCATAGCGACTACCGGATTCTTTGGAAAGAAAGCGCTGCTGGTTACTTAAAGAATGCAATGCGAAAAGACAAGATAGCGGTGATGTAAATAGTGGGAACTGCAAAACAAGGAGGATGCGTTATTTTTAAAAGCCGCAGGGAGTTAAAAAGGCAAATTGAATCACTAAAACATGAAAAAAATAGTCTGCTAGACAAAAACACTCATTTACAGCAGATTCTAAACGGCGAAAGAGTGTGTGACGCTTATTGCTTAAATTGTATACACAATCTTGACGAGAAAAGAACAACCGTTCTTTATAAATCTAATGGAATCACATACAGCCAAACAACAGTAAAATGCGCGCTAGATTGTAGATGCCCCAATTTTGAAAGGATAGAGCGTTTATGAGCCGTGAAATACTAAAAAAAGCCCGTAAGGAAAAGGGCTTGACGCAACAGGAGTTGGCGGACTACCTTAATTTAAGCCTACGACAATATCAAAAGATAGAATACGCTGAACTTAACGGCTCTTTTGAGGTTTGGGACGCCTTGGAGGACTTTCTGGGGATACATCAACGGAAACTCCGAGAGACTTCAAATAATCGTCGCGTTCCAATAAAAAGTCGCTAGGAACGTTCCATAAATCGGCTAGTGCAACTATCATTTTCAAGTGTGGTTCTCTATCCCCGGATTCATAGTTTTGGTAAGTGCGCAGAGGAATATCAAGCGCATCTGCTGTTTTTTGCAAAGTATAACCGCGACTAATCCGTGTTGCGCGAAGTCTATCATTAAACATTTTTAACCTCCTGAAAAAAGTTCTTGACTACACCCAAATTGTACGTTATACTAAAGCTAAAATAAACACCCATTTTGGGCGTAAATCAGGAGGCTATACCATGACAATCAACATTTTACCAACCGAGCAAGTATGCGCCAATTGCAGATATTACCATCAGCATTATACCTATTGGCCTAAATACGGTAATGGATATTACCCAATTTCATGTGGACATTGCAGTTTTCCAAGAATCAAACACAGAAAACCCTGTAACACTTGCGACAAATGGGAAGAGATTAAAACGGGCTTGGAAGATTTTTGAGTAAATGAAAAAGCCGTTATGCGGGCACATAACGGCAACCTATAAGATAGGGCTCTGAAAAACTTTCACAGCCCTATCCTACCACAAGGAGATGAATTTGTCAATGAGTAATGAAGCGATTTTAAACATGACACATCCAGATATAGTGAAGGTAGAGCAGACAGGGTATTTGGTGGATTATTTTCCTTGTGACGCGGAAGAGGCGGATATTGTTGGTTGGTGTAATTTATGTACTGAACCCATTGAGCGCAAAGAAAAGTATTGGGGGCCAATTGGCGCAGAACAATATTTGATCTGCCGGACATGTATAACGGATTATGAAAACAATTGACGATCTTCTTAAATATTACCAATCAAAGCTAGATTATTATTCAGAAGAATTAAGGCGGCACTTAGAACTAGATATTTCAATTTTTGGATTTGAACAGACAAAAATATATGAAAAAAATATTCAAAGATTTAGAGAGAACATTGAAATCTTGGATTTGACATTAGATTCACTGTCAAACTATAGGAGGTTCGCTGATGCCAACAGCAAAAAAAGCAATGCTTAGCGATGCAAAACTAAAAGTATTGATATGGGGCGATCCGGGCGCCGGGAAAAGCAGATTCGCTTTATCTGCCCCTTCGCCGCTGGTGATAGATACAGAGCATAGCACAGCGCTGTACGCAAACGAATTTGATTTCTTGCTTGCGGAAGTGGATAAGACTAACGAGGCAACAAAGGATTATGTAAAACTGACATGTCAAATACTCAAAGAGTTTCAGGACGGCGAATATCCAGAAATAAAAACCCTTGTTGTTGACAATATTACAGACGTTCTGGACACTTTGGAAAAAAATCTGCTGTTTAGCTATGAAAAAACAAGGCTTAAAGACCGGTCTATATCCGATTTGAATAAACTTGAACTTTCAAAATGGTATTCCTATAGAAAAGAGTATTCCCGGGTATTTTTAGACAATCTAAAAGCGAATCCCACTCACGTTGTGTTTACCGGGCGGTCAAGACTGGAATGGAAGCAGGCCCAAGGAGGGATACAGCCAACGGGCAATATGCTTTTTGATGGACTGGAAATAGTAGAGAGCTTAATGGACGTGGTAATTTATTTAAAAAAAGAAAAGCAGGGCGAAGTACGCGCCATCGTAAAAAAATCCAGGCTTGCAGACCTGCCGGACGAGTTGCCGGTCAAAGATTTTTCTACTATAACAAATGCGATCCAAGGCATTTTTGAAGTAGAACAGGAAGCAAGTGAGAATATTTAACTGATTGGCAAGCTATAGCGTGAGAGGAGGTGGGCATTTGAAGCACCTTGACATAGTAGAAGTTTGCAATGAATTCGGCATTAAGCTTAGTTCTCGCAACAAGGCTCTTTGCCCATTTCACAATGAGAAAACACCTTCTTTTTCTGTTACGCCAGAGAAAAGTTTATTTTATTGTTTTGGTTGTGGTGTTGGCGGTGATGCAATCCACTTGAAGGCATTACTCTTAGGGGCAACAGATAAAGAGGTAATCAAAGAACTTTATGAATCTTCATACCGCAATAGAATTAGAACGATAAAGGCCCGATTCTCTAGAAGAGAAGCAGAGGCAAAATACAAGCTGGAAAATGAACTGTATTCCAACATATGCGAGATTTACCGTAAGAGCCAAGAAGCAATAAGAGAAAAGGCGCCTAAAGAAATTCTTGATATATGGAGCGACGAATGGTGCAAGGCTGTGAATAATGCTTTTTATTGTGAACGGTGGTTCGAATGGAAGGAAGCAAAAGAAGGGACTGTAAAATAGTTGGAGATAAAACAATACAATAAAGACGACTATCTCTATGGAAGCGCGCCCTTTGAATATCTTTATCAGTTTAGGGACAACCGATTTATGCTTGAACGCACAATGACAGTCATGTCCGAAGCGGCTAAGAAGGAAGGCGTTAAGAACTTTGTTACTCTTTACAGATCGTATGAAAAGAGTTTGAAAAAGAACACAACTGTTTCCGCCTACGATAATGCTACGAATTACGAAGGACAGGAGCTTGAGCTGCTTACCGGCTCATGGATTGCCGATGATATGGGCGTTACGTCAGAGAGTATGTTCGGAGAGATTGTCGCTTGCGTACACCCAATTATGCCAGTTATGCGGCTTGTCAATATTGACACGGGCATAGAAAAGCTAAAAATCGCATACAAGAAGGGCCGCGGTTGGCGGTACACAATAGAAGACAAAAAAACCTTGGCAAGCAACAATTCGATTATCAACCTTGCAGACAAGGGCGTTGCTGTAAACAGCGAAAATTCAAAACATCTGGTAAAATTTTTACACGATATTGAGAATTTAAACTATGAGCGTATCCCTGAAAAAAATAGCGTAAGCCGCCTTGGATGGATAGAGGGCGAGGGGTTCAGCCCATATGTGAAAGACCTTGTTTTTGATGGCGACATAAATTTTAAAACTTATTTTGAAAGTGTTTCGCAAAAGGGCAACTATGAAAAATGGCTAACGATGGTAAAAAAAGTAAGAGAGGAAAGTATTTACGGCCGCATTATATTAGCTGCCAGTTTTGCAAGCGCCCTTGTGCAACCCTTGTCATGCCTTCCTTTTTTTGTTCATTTATGGGGCGGTACTGAGGTTGGCAAAACCGTGGGGTTGATGCTGGCGGCTAGTGTTTGGGCAAATCCCGAACCCGGCCGGTTTATCCATACGTTTAACAGTACGGCAGTAGGCCGTGAAAAAAGCGCGGGGTTTGTAAATAGCCTGCCGTTAATATTGGACGAATTACAGATCGTAAGCGATAAAAAGCAATTCGACAAAGATATATATTTACTCAGCGAAGGAACCGGCAGAACAAGGGGTACAAAAAACGGTGGAATTGATAAATGCAGCACATGGAGCAACTGCATTCTGACAAGCGGCGAGCAACCAATTACAAGCAATTCCAGCGGTGGCGGGGCCGTGAACCGGATCATAGAGGTGGAATGCAAGGAAAAACTATTTTCAGATGCCCGATCCGTTGCGGACACGGTAAGGAAAAACTATGGGTTTGCAGGAAAGCAATTTATTGAAATGCTGCAGCAAAAAGGTAATTTTGACCTTATGACACAAATTTTCAATAACTTTAAAATTGTTCTTGATAGCCAAGACACCACAGAAAAACAGGCATTGGCGATATGTGCTATTTTAACCGCTGATACACTGGCTACAGAGTGGCTATTTGGCGATAACAGAGCGCTAAAAATTGATGAAGTATTAGGATTCCTACAGACGAGAAAAGCTGTCTCTGCAAACGAGAGGGCGTATGAATACATATGTGAGTATATAGTATCTAACAAGCATAAATTTTGTGGCGAAAGCGATTTAACAGAGGTTTGGGGTGGCATAGACACCATTAATAATAAGGCTTTTATTGTACGGGCGCATTTTAACCGAATTTGCGAAGAACAGGGCTATAATTCACAGGCATTTTTGAGTTGGTTACGGCAAAATGGGAAAATAACAGTGAATGGAAAAGGGTTTACTATGTCTAAAAGAATTAATGGTATTCCTACTCATTGCGTTGTTTTGACTATGCTAAAAGAGAATGATAACCCATTTGAGGATGAATTGATATGAGCTGTACGACTGTGTACAACCGGTTCCTTGTCACCAAGCCCAGTAAAATCAAGGGTGTACGACTGTACGACTTGTGCTACCATTTTGAAGCAACATATATATATAGTCGAGAGTGTAAGTAAAGAGTAAAAAGGACTTCTCGCGTGAAAGAAAAAAATGGTCGTACAGTCGTACAAGGTAAAAATAATTGTTATAAGTGGCTTAAATTCAACATTTTTAACGTACGACCGAATGTCGCACATGGTTGTACTTAGTCGCACATGGGGGAGGTGACGCATTGTCTGATTTAGAATATATTTCTACAATTCTGCCTCGACTGGACACTGCAAAGGATCTTAAAAAATGGGTTTCGGAAAACATGGTTATTGTTTGTGATACGCGGGAAAAGGAAAATAGGCATATAACTGGAGCCATAGAGAAATTAGGTGGGAAATATGCTTTTGAGGGATTAAAGACCGCTGATTATGCTTATAAATTATGCGGGGTCTTGCAAACAGATCTGATAATAGAGCGAAAAAATAGCCTTACAGAACTATCGGCAAATATTACAAAATACAGAGAGCGCTTTGAAAACGAATTGCGCCGGGCAAAGCAAGTAGGATCGAAACTCATATTGTTGGTTGAGGATGATGACTATAATGTTTTGTTCGAACAAAGGTATCAGGCAGAAACATCAGTAAATTCGTTTTTAGCAACTCTATTCACATATCAAGAACGGTATGGCGTAGAAATCGTGTCAATGAAATCTCAACATACAGGAAGATATATTTACAATAGGTTTTTTTATCATGTAAGAGAGCTTGTCAAATCAGACGCAAGTCAAGTATACAGGCGCGACCCTCAACGAGATCAACAGATGGTTCCAGGAACGCTTCAATGATCACTGGAGGCATATTACGGAGGCGCATAACCCTATGATCCAAGAGAATTTGAAGCAGCAAATAAGCGCAAAGGGTATTGAAGTATTGACAGATGAGGCTGTGACGGAGAAAAGCCCGTTTGAGTGAAGTTGACAGGAAGGCGATGCGACAATGGCGAAAATACAAAAAATACCGAAAGCACAAAAGATTAAGCAGGCAAAGCTCTTACGGAGTGTCGGTAAAACGAATCAAGAGATTGCGGATATTATGGAACTTGATATTAAGACGGTAAATAAATACTTTGCGCACAGAAATGTAAATAACGATCCAGCAGTGAGACATGATTATTTGGCCGAGAAGCATGTGAACATAAACACGTAGTATACAACGCTACTACCAGACACGGCTACGGCAAAACGTGGCTTGCTTACGGCAGAGAGCCGAAAGGAGAATAAATTAAATGATTAATAAAATAAAGCAACTTCCATGGAAAGATTTTGAACCGAATATATTTTTTAGGATTGCAGAAGCAAATATTCCGGCCTTGAGTTTGAAGTATTCAATAAATGGTCACGGAAATGTTTTTCAAGTTAAAACGGAAACATCAGGCACAATTCAATTTGATAATATTGCTGATGCAAAGGGTTTTTGTCAGAAACACTTTGAAGGGCTTATTTCAGGATTTATAGAAGAATAGTAACGACTAAATAAAAAAGGGCTTCTGCCGCCACAGCCTCCACCCTCTTTGCATATTTCATACTAACTAGATTCTATCATGTCTCTATCGATATGTCAAGGAGGGCGAAACGCTTGACTGAAAATGAACTGAAACAACTTTTTTACCTGAACCGGGAAACCGAGCGCTTACAAAAAGATTTACGACAGCTTGAAATGGAACTTGAATACTATGATGGCTACAAAGGAAATCGGTTGAGCCATATGCCCAAGGGCGGCGGGGTTGATATGTATGACAAGTTATCTGAAATGCTGGACGACAAACGGATTCTAATGGACGCTATACGCCTTAATCTAGCGCGTATACAGCGCGAAAGGGCGAAGATAGAGAAATACATAGGCGGGATTGAAGATGCGGAAATACGGCTTATTTTTAGACTTAGGCATGTGAATGGAATGACGTGGGAAGATATCGGAGAAGAAATAGGCGCAGAAAGAACGACGGTATCGAAAAAATATAATAGATACATAAAACTTTCCCACAATTCCCATTAAGTTTATGTTATAATATAATTAATAAAAATTTGTAGTAAACAAAAGCAAAGAGGGCATTATTCGCCCTCTTGCTTAATACATAACTGATCCAGCGTAACCCTGAGCGCTTTCGCCAGCTTGATGGCATTGGACATCAGGCAATCACCGCGCCGCTGAATATCTTCTATCGTGCGTTTTGGGATTCCGGTTAGTTCCGATAGCTGTCCCATAGTGAGGTTACGTTCTTCCCGTAGTTCTTTTAGATTCATATAACCACCCTTAACGTCTTGAAGTCTGAATAAAATCTAAGGCAAGGACAACGATCAGAAGGATCAAGGATATACAAGAGTACCAGTCAAATCCTTTTGTCAGTAACACAACAATGTCGAGTACGATTGCCACAGCTAATAAAAAGTTTACAATATACTTTGTTTTCATAGACAACCAACATGGATTACAGTATAATAGGGGTAGAGTAGGTAGTTTTATCTACCCTACCCCTTGAGATGTTAGTCAAGCAGTTTCTTGATTGAAACTATGATACTAAGTATGGCGGCGAGTCCTCTTAATATCGTGACTATCATCTCTTTTTTATTCTTGTCCATGTTGTTCACCTCCTTTCTACGTTATAATTATACCACGTCTTAACGTGGTTTGTCAATGCTTATTTGCATATTATTTCTATTTTTTTATGAGTTTTTCTGGACTTATAAAGATTGAAGGTGATACTATATCCCAATTCTATAAAACAAAACAATGGAAAAAGAAACGGCTTTTAATATTAAGGCGTGATGATTACCTGTGCAGGGAATGCCGACGCTATGGCAGAAGCACACCGGCGAACATAGTTCATCACATAAAGCCATTAGAAGATCATCCAGAGTTTGCTCTATCCTCTGAGAACTTGTGCAGCCTATGCAGCACATGCCATGAAGAGATTCACGACAGAGCAACGGATGAGCTGACAAGCAAGGGAAAAAATTTATTAAAAAGAATTTTCGGCAATGGGTAGGGGCGGCTGTGAAAGATTTTTCGATAAATATTTTTAAAATCAAAAAATATTTTCGGTCAAAAAATTTATCGTTGAGCCTACCACTCCCCCCCTCATTTTGATTTTCAATTTCCGGGCCGTGGAGACCGGTGAGTGGCTAGATTTCCCTCTCCATTAAAAAAGTTGTGAAAAAAACAGGAGCAATTATCGAAAGCGCGAAAGGGGTGAGCCTATGGCAAAGGTAAATGATTGGCTGACAAAAGAAGCTCTTGTAAGAGTTGAGGGATGGGCGCGGGATGGGCTGTCTGATGAACAAATCGCAGATAAAATGGGTATTTCGGCATCCACTTTTTACGCATGGAAAAAGAAATATTCGGAGTTTTCGGAGTCCTTAAAAAGGAGCAAGGAAGTTGCAGACCGGTTTGTTGAAAATGCTTTATATAAAAACGCGACAGGCCATGAGTACATAGAGGAAGTTGTGGCTATGCATAAAGAGATCACGTATAAAGACGGGAAGCGGGAAAAAGAAGTTGTTACCCCGGTTGCGGTACCTCTAAGAAAATTTAAGCCATCGGAAACAACAGCGCAGATATATTGGTTAAATAACCGCAAGCCGGACGAATGGAAAAATAAAAGAGACAACGCCGGTTCCGGCAATTCTCCTGCTGACGGCGCAGAGAAGGACGAAAAGCCTGATAAGATCGCTCTTCTTTCCAACTATGCAAAACGCAAAGCATAGGGTAGGGGTTGATACAAATTGATAACTTAGCTGTAGTAAACCAATATATCCAAGATATCCTTTTAGGCGAGGTTCCGGCATGTAAGGAGCTGATACAAGCCTGTGAACGCTACAAGCGGGATCTGGAGGAAAAGAAATATGACTTCCGGCCAGAAGAGGCAGCGGAAATTATAGAGTTGATCGAAAACTATATAGTCCTTCTGGACGGGGAAGACAAAGACGGTAATCCCTTTGCGGGAACGCCTTTTTTATTGCAGCCGTGGCAGAAGTTTATTATTTTTAACTTATTTGGCTTTTATAACAGAGGAACGAACATTCGAAGGTTTACGGAGGGTTTATTGTTCATCCCGAAAAAAACGGGAAAACCCCGTTTGCCGGGGCCTTAGCCTGGGCGTTCGGGGTCAAGTATTCCAGCAGCGCAAGTAAAATATTACTGACAAGCGCAACATTAATGCAAGCTATGTTTTCGTTTACGTTCCTACGGAAAAACCTTGAAAAAATGGGCTTGCTGGAGGAAGGGCAGACGCGCCCAAAGAATGGTTGGCGGGTGCGGGATAATAACATGGAGCATGTTATAACCGGGACGCTTGACGGGGGCGAGATAAACATACAGGCTTTTTCTGGGGAACCAAAGGACGGGTTAAAAGCAAACTTTGTCATTGCTGATGAAATCCATGAATACAAAAACGCGGATCAATACCTGTATTATCTTAAAGCAATGAAAAACTACCGAAATAAGCTGATGCTTGCGATCACGACAGCCGGAGACGATACAACAAGTTTTTGTTACCAGCGCTTAAAGACTTGTCAAAAGATTCTGGATAATACATATCCAAGAGATGATTATTTTGTTTTTATCACAAAAGCAGACCAGGATATGGACGGGAATGCGGACTATCTGAACCCTGTCGAACACCAGAAAGCGAACCCAAACTATAACATTACCATCATGGGGTATGATATCCTCCAGGCCGCAAAGGACGCGGAACAGGAACAACAGTTGATGAAGTCTTTTCTTGCGAAAGAGCTGAATATCTATACGGCAAGCATTAAGGCGTTTTTTGACCTGGAAGTGTTTATTCGCTCAGATGCTAAATATAAGTGGACGCTTGACGAATTGGCAGGGTTACCTGTGAACTGGTTTGGCGGAGTTGACTTGTCAAAGCTGTATGACTTGACCGCCTCTTGCTTGTATGGGGAGTATCAGGGTGTAGATATCATTATTCCACATTGCTGGTTCCCGGTCACACAGGCGGTCAATAAAGCGACAAAAGACAATATTCCCCTTTTCGGCTGGGCCGAAGACAATTGGTTGACAATGTGTAATTCCGAAACAATCCATTATGACGATATAACAAAATGGTTCGCTGATATGCGCTCTAGGGGCTTTAAGATTAAAGAAGTACGCTATGATGTGCGGTTTGGAGAACAATTCTACAACGACATGAAAACAGAAAAATTCACTATTGAGAACCAGCCGCAGTTATACACGAAAACGACTCAGGGATTCAACCGTATACACAACCAGGCGTTGGAGGGGAAACTGTATTACTGTTCCGCGGAGCCGTTTGAATATTGTGTACAGAATGTCAAAGCCTCTGAAAAGACAGGCGGGTTCATGGAATTTGGCAAGATTCAAGAAAACTTGCGTATAGACGTATTTGCGGCGGCTGTATTCGGCGCAGTAGGGATGCTGGAGAAAAATTCAAAGCTATTAAAAAACCAGCGACGCTTAGGGGACAACAGGCAAAAACAGAGTGAGTAAGGGGAGGATTGCATGAAAGATATTGAAGTTGTTGAGCAGTTGAAGGAGATTGTATCCAGCCGCAGCCACATACCAAGCCGGAAGCTGCATAACCGGGCGGAGGAATTGTTGCAGAAAAAATATACCGTTACAGATAAAAAGATTGACGAACGGATTAAAAAAATCATAGAAGCATTCAAGGCTGTGACTTTGACATGTACAACCCGTTACAAAGTCCGGCTGGATGTAATCGAGTATGCGTTGGAGGAATAAGGTATGCATTATAAGCGGTTTAATAATTCGATCCGGATTCGTTCAGAACCGGAACAGGAGCAGGGAGTGCCGGAAAAGACCGGCGGCGCTATGGTCGTATCCCTAAAAGATTTTGATAAATGGTGCGGCAGCGGCTATACAAAGTTAGAACACAATCCAGATGTACAGGCGTGTATCAACATCATAGCCAACCTGGTTTCATCTATGACAATCATGCTCATGGAGAACGGAAAACAAGGAGACGTGAGGATCAAAAACGGGTTGTCTGATAAAGTGGACATTACGCCGTACAAATATGGAACCAGAAAAACCTTGATATACAAAACGGTAAAAGAGTTGCTACTAACAGGCAACTCTATTTTATTGCCTGTGACAAAAGCAGGATTACTGGAAGAACTGATTCCGGTTTCCGAAAATGAATACAGCTTTATCCCGTTTAATAATGGCTACTCTGTTCGGTACAAAGGCAAGACATACGATCATGATGAGATTATTCATTTTGTCAACAACCCAGAGCTGGATCAGCCTTGGCGAGGAATGCCCTATCAGGTCTATTTGAAAGATATTCTTGATAACCTTGCAACTACGCAAAAGGTAAAAAAGCGGTTCTATACCAGGGATTATAAACCGAACGTTGTGTTTATCTTCAATTCTGATACAGAAAATTTTCAAGGATTAGAAGGCCGCGACGAACTGTACCAAAAATGGATTGAAACCAAAGAGGGCGATCCATATATCCTGCCCGCGGAAGTGCTTGACCTAAAAACAATCCCGTCCATGAGCATATCGGACTTGGCGATAAACGACAGCGCAACGCTGGATAAAAAAGCGGTTTGTTCGATATTTGGCGTTCCCCCGTTTCTTTTTGGGATCGGCAAATTCAGTGAACCGGAATGGAACAACTTTGTAAACAAAACGATTGTTCCGATTTGCCGGGAGATTGAACAGGAATTGACGCAAAAGTTAATCTTCAGCGATAAATGGTACTTTATGTTTAATTTAAAGTCTATTATGGCATTTGACTTTGACAGTAGGATGTCAGCATTTTTCCAAGCCCGTAAGTTTGGCGCGGTTAATAACAATGAAATCCGCCTGAACCTTGGGTTGCCGCCGTCCTCTGATCCGATCATGGACGAATACAACATGCTTGAAAACTTTATTCCCAACGAGGATATCGGCAGTCAAAAAAAACTTGAAAAAATGCTACAGAATGGCGGTGATAATGATTGAGCATAGAACAAAGAAATGCCTATTTCCTTTCTGATTTTAAAACCCGTGAGGAAGGTTCCGAAAAGATTATAGAAGGTTATTTTATCGTTTATAACCAGCGGACGCATCTATGGGGCGATTACTACGAGGAAATATCCGCGGGGGCCTGTGCCGCAAGCATAGCAAAAAACGATATCCGGGGCCTATACAACCATGATACGAATATCGTTCTAGGCCGCAAGAGCGCGGGGACATTAACGCTCAGGAATGACGAATACGGTGTTTATGGTTCGCTGGTGGTCAACCAGGCGGACACGGAAGCGCTGAATATCTATGAGCGTGTCAGGCGCGGCGATATTAACGGCTGTAGTTTCGGTTTTTATCCTACGGTAGAGGAGCGGCAGGAAAATGAAGACAATACCGTTGTTTTTAAGGTCAGGGAAGCAGACGTGCTGGAAATTTCGGTATGTCCGTTCCCGGCATACCCGCAAACCAGTATACAGGCAAGGCGGCAGGATGCAGAGCGGTACAGACAAAAACAGTTGTTGGAAAGAAAGAAAAAATTAAAGGAGCGATTAAACCATGTTAAAGACACTACGGCTGAATAAGCGGAAGGAATTGAAAGCAAACGAGCTGGAATCATTGCGGGCAAAACAAGCGGAGATCAAGCAGAAATCAGAGGACTTAACAAAAGCCTTGGACGAGGCCGAAACTGAGGACGATATCGCACTTATGGAGGGTGAGATCGACACGGTTTTGAGTGAGGAATCGGAAAACGAACGCGCTATTGCCGCCGTCGAAGATGAGATTGGCAAGCTGGAGGAGGAAATCGCTGGGCTGGAAGAAAAGCAGGAACGAAGCAAGGACGGTAAGGCGCAAACCAGAAATTTAGGAGGGAATATTGTGGGTGAAGCATTAGTGACAAGAGAAATCAGTCTACGGGTCAGAAACGGCTATGAAAAGCGGGAAAGAATGAAAACGATCCTTGAAACCAAGGAAAACAGGGACTTCTATCAAAATGTTGCAGACATTGTACGCAACAGGGCCGTAGCCAATACGGATTTGCTGATTCCTGAAATCGTTATCGACATGATCAATATTGATATGCAAGATGTCGGCAAAATTTATAAGTTGGTAACAGTCCGGCAGATCCCGGGCACGGCGCGGATTATTATGAGCGGAGACAGCCCAGAAGCGGTATGGCTTGACTGTTGCGGGGATTTAAGCGAGCTTGATCTTGATTTTAGCTTGCTGGAGGTAGACTGTTACGCTGTAGGCGGCTTTATTGCGATATGTAACGCTACGCTGGAAGATGCGTTTATTAACTTGGCGTTACATATTCAGGAGCAACTTACAAAAGCAATCGCCGTGGCTCTGGATAAGGCGATCATCAACGGAACCGGCAGCACAGGAAAACAGTTGACCGGGATTATCCCCAGCCTGCCGGCAGCGAACAAGGTAACTTCTGCATCGGATTATAAGTCTGTGATATCTAAATTCGCCCTGTTCCCGGATGATGCTTCTAATCTGACCGCAGTTATGACAAGGGCTACATACTACAAACATTTTGCGCCTCAGACCTTGGCAATTACCAGCGCGGGGCAGGTCGTATCCCAAAACACAAACGGCGCAAAACTACCGGACGGAACGCCTGTTGAATTTATTAAAAAGAAAATCCTTGCTGATGATAAGATGCTGATCGGCGACTTTAGCAAATATTTCCTTGCTCAGAGGGCTGGAATGAAACTCAGCAAGTCGGAGCATGTCAGGTTTATTCAGCAGCAAACCGTTTTTGCGGGGGTAGCCAGATACGACGGCAAGCCCTTGAAAAAAGAATATTGGGTATTGTTCAGTCTGACAGAACCCACAACAACCCCATAAAGGCGCGTGATCCCATGAATCCTACACCGGAATATCTAAATGTATTACTGACGCTGGTAAAACAAAGGTTGGGTATTATATCGAACGTAAGGGATACATACTTGGAGGCCCGCATATTGGCCTCTTTGCAGTCCCTTACGTTTGAGCGGAACGTAACCATTAATGAAAAAGATATGAACCTGACTTTGTTTATTGCAGATTATACGGTATGGCAGTATCAGAGTGTAAATATAACCAGTTATACATTAAGCGGCAGAAAAATGCCGGATGATTTACGCGCCAGGCTAAACAATATTCTGATGAAATACACAGGAGGAAGCTTGAATGTTTGACGAAGAACTAATATTAATCAAGATTGAGCGAGAAATTGTTCCGCCCGGTGTGACAAAGGACAAAGAGACAAGAACTACTGTTTTATGCGGCAGGAAAAGCGCACACAGCAGTGATTTTAATGCAGGCCGGATGGCAGGGCAAAAGCTGAGTTATGTTTTTACGGTGCATACCTATGAGTACAACCGAGAACAAGAAGTTGAGTACAGATGTAAAAGGTATAAGGTTTTTCGGACGTTTGAAATAGATTTTGAAACGCTGGAGCTGCATTGTGAGGAAAGGGCGGGGGTTTCATGAGTGGGAATGTTCTCAACATAGAGAAGGATTTAGCAAAAGAGCTGGAATTGTTCAGTAAGGAAGTTCTTGACGGGATTGATGCTATTGCTGGTGATGTAGCCAAGGAAGCTATTCAGGTATTAAAAACCAGCGGGTCATACTTAAAACGCACGGGAGATTATCGAAAAAGTTTTTATAACAGTAAATTATCGACATACCGAAAGGCGGCGAGAGCAATTGCCAGCAAGGAATACCAAAGGACGCATTTGCTTGAGAAAGGGCATTTAAACAGGAACGGAACCAGCAGGACAAGAGCCTTCCCGCATTGGGAAAAAGCCGAAAACTACGCTACAACAGAATTTGAAAAGCAAGTGTTGGCAAAATGGAGGAAATGAGATCATGAACAAAGATGAATTTCATGAAGTACTGAAAAATGCGACGGGATACCCTGTCGCATACATCAAGTTCAGAGAACCGCAAAAATTGCCGTTTGTTGCATACGCGGTTCCGTCCAGCGATGATTTTCATGCGGATAACGGAATTGCATTGAAGATTGGCAAGGGATGGATCGAGCTGTATTCGGAACAGCCGGATTTTGAAGGGCAGGAGCGAATTGAGCAATGCTTGTCGGATAATAAAATTCCATACGGCAAAGAGGATGAACTCTACATTGATGATGAAGATATGTTCCTCTGCCGGTGGAAGTTTCAATTAATTTAAGGGGGATATATATGTCAGAAAAAAGAGTTAAATTCGGGCTTGAAAACGTACATTACGCACTGTATATACCAGGGGTTAACGGTGCGGCGGGAACCTATGAAACGCCAAAACCAATTCCGGGAGCAGTGAGCTTTTCGCCTACCGCACAAGGGAACGACTATACCTTCTATGCGGACAACAAGCCATTTTTTACTTATACGAAAGATAACGGAGACGCGGGAGATCTGGAAGCGTCAGAGTTTCCGGATGAGTTCCTGATCGACACATTAGGCTGGATTATGGATGATAACGGCGCGTTAATTGAGCTTGCGGGGCAGCCACAAAAACCATTCGCATTATTGTTCGAGGTGGGGGGCGTTACAGACGGAAAGGACGATCCGATCAGGGTCGTTTATTACCATACTACAGGAGCAAAGCCAACCACGAGCTACAATACATCAAGCGAAGGCGTTCAGGTGCAGACAAGCAAAATGACGCTGAAAGCCGCGCCCATAGAGGTATTACCGGGTAAGTCCATGACCAGAATATCTCTACGGAAAAGCAAAGGCGGGACAAAATTTGACGAATTCTTTGCATCCGTTTATATCCCGCAAGTCACGGCGTCGTAAAAAGGGGCAGTTTTATGCGTATTTTAAATGACGGGAAAAAGAAGCTTCACATCCGGGCTAGTTGTATGGCCCGGATGTTTTATACCCAGGAATTTGACCGGGATATTGACAAGGATCTTAGTTTGATTCACACAGACGAAGCATACAGCGGAGAAACATTGCTCATCCTCATTCAAATGGTGTGGGCCATGAACAAAGCGGAACGGGAAGCACGGAACCGCCCTGCCCTGTCCTTTGATCAATGGTTGGAGCGGTATGCGGACTTTAATATAGTAGCCTGCCGCCGGGATATCATGAAAGAGATTTGCAGCGGACTTGTGGTGCGCCGGACATACGGCGGGGATAAGGACGGCGGAAGCAGCAGCGGCAATATGGCGCGGAAAATTGAAGCCATTGCCCTGAAAGTAGGGATCAGTAGGGAGACATTAAACAACATGACTACTCAGGAATTTGTGGATATCCTGCATGAATATGTGGAAAACAATGGTGAAGGATCAGGAGAAAATGACCGTTGGGGTACGGCGGCGGAAGCGTCGGCCTATTTTGGAGGGAGTATATGAGATGAAAGAAATCAAGATAATGAATCCACAGGAAAACATTAAAATCGGGACTGAAATATTTACATTCGCCTATACAAACGAAGCCTTGGCAGCGACATTTGATGCGTTGAACGAGGTCAAGGGAATGAAAGCTGAAACAGGCGCGGAGATGATAACCATGCTTGAAGCGATACTAAAGAAAACGATAAATATCATGTTTTTAAACCAACCGTTTGACAAGATTTACAAGGCTTGTGGGGGAAATATTATTAGTTGCTTTATAGCGTTTAACGATGTAGCAAATACGATCATGGGGAAATTGGCTTCCCTGTCTAAAAAACGGTAAGCAGTCTATGGCGACTTTTTGTTTGCTAAAAAAGAGTGGTGAATACATAAATGTCAAATGGTAATTTAAAAGGGCTTACTTTTGAAATCGGCGGCGATATTACACCCCTGAGTACCGCGTTGAAAACAACGGAAACGGCGATCAAGCAGACTTCTGCTGAAATTACGGCTATTAATCAGGCGTTAAAGTTCAATCCGGATAGTATGGAGTTGCTTACCCAAAAATCAACCATGCTGGGTAAAGAAATTGAACTTGTGACTGACAAACTCAATGTATTAAAAAACGCGGATAAACAACTGTGGGAACAATCCGAAAAAGGAACTATCACGAAGGAACAGTATTACGCATTCCGGCGAGAGCTTGAATACACCGAAGCTCAACTAACAAGATATGGCATACAGTTGGAAGCAAATAACGCCAAGTTGGACGGATCGGCGGCAAAGATCAAGGCGGCGGCGGATGCGCAAAAACAATTCCAGTCAAGCGTTGCCGAGGCCGATAATAAATTAAAAGTTTTATCCTCTGAAATGGACAAGGTAAACGCGGCATATGATAAGAGCGATCATAGCGTAGAAGCCTATACCGAACGGAATAAGGTACTGGAAAAACAGATCGAAGCGCAGACGGGCAAGATCGGGCTATTAAAAGCCGCGCTTGCGGAATCTGAAAAGGAATACGGCGAAAACAGCAAAGAAGCCGTCCAATGGCAGACCAGCCTGAACAAAGCCGAAGCGGAGCTAACCAGGCTAAACGGAACCCTTGACAGCAATGTACAGGCCATGAACGAGGGCGGACAGGCAGCGGAAGAGCTGGGCCAGGAATTTAACAGCGCCGGGGCCAGCGCGAGTCAGTTCGGGAACATATTGAAAGCAAATATCATGGCAGAGCTGCTGGTTGACGGGTTACGGAAGATCACCGGAGCCTTGAAGGACTTTGCTGTAGATACGGTCAGCGCGGCAATCAATTTTGAATCAGCGTTTGCTGGGGTAGAAAAAACCGTTGACGGTACTACCGGGCAGATCGCCGCGTTAAAGCAAGGCATACGCGATATGGCGCTTGAAATCCCCTCCTCTACCGAAGCTATATCTGAGGTAGCAGAATCAGCGGGCCAGTTGGGAATAAAAACTGAAAACGTTCTTGAATTTACTGAGGTCATGATCGGCCTTGGCGAATCTACCAACCTAGCCGCCAACGAAGCAGCGTCAGGGTTGGCCCAATTTGCCAATGTCACAAAAATGTCTCAGGAAGATTTTGATAAGTTAGGATCTGTAATTGTTGCATTGGGCAATAATTCCGCCACAACAGAGAAAAATATTGTTTCAATGGCACAGAGGATTGCCGGAACAGGCAAGCAGGTAGGTCTGACAGAGGCGCAGATCATGGGCGTATCGTCGGCGGTTTCTTCCCTTGGCATCGAAGCGGAAGCAGGCGGGAGCGTAGTCTCTAAGGTTTTTTCAGCCATACAAGTAGCAGTTGAGACAAACAGCGCCGCGCTAACCGATTATGCAAAAGTAGCGGGGATGTCGGCGGAGAGCTTTAAAAAAGCCTTTCAAGAAAATGCGGCGGAAGCGCTGAACGCATTTGTTGTAGGCTTAGGGAAGATGCAGGAAAAAGGCGAATCCGCAATTGTTACGCTTGAAAACATGGATATTACAGAAGTCCGAATGCGGGATGCTCTATTAAGGCTTGCCGGCGCGGGCGATGTGTTAACGGATTCGTTGGCATTGAGTACACAGGCATGGGAAGAAAACACGGCATTGCAAGCCGAAGTTGAGAAACGGTATCAAACAACCGAATCACAAATACAACTTGCGAAAAACGCCCTGAATGACGTGAGCACAACCATAGGCACAGCAATTCTACCCTCCATTGTGTCATTGTCGCAGGGGTTCCGGGATTTTGTATCTGACAACCAGGACGCTATTCAAGGGATCGCTGACACGGTAGGCGGGTTTTTTGGCTTTATTGTTGATAATGCAAACGCTGTATCCGCAGGGTTAACGACGATAGCGGGCGCAATGGCTATAATAAACCGGGAAGCGATTGCCGGAGCGGTTGCAAAGTTTGCGGCCAGCCTTGCCGGGTTAGGCCCTGCCGGGCTTGTGGTTGCCGGAGTGGGCGGTGCTGTAACTACTGGAATAGCATTGTGGAACAATTACACAGAAGCGCAGGAAGAGGCAAGGCAAAAGCTGATCCATGTAAGCGATACTATAATCGGGTTAAGCGAATCCATCTCACAGGTCAATCTCGATATGGCGAATATGGATACGCTTATACAAAAGTATTATGATCTGGAAGAGGCTGTATCCAACAACAAATTGAGCGCGGATGAACTAAAACAGGCAGAGGCAGAGTTGTCCGGAATAAAGCAACAATTGATTGACTCTTCCGGCGGAATTATAACGCAATACGGCATAGAAAACGGCCTGATTGAATCTCAGATCGAGTTGGCAAAATTAGAGCTGGAAGCAAAAAAAGAGCTGCTGGAAATTGAGCAGAAAAGCATTATCGCATCGAATACCCCGGAAATGCTTGCCGAGGAAATCCAGCGGTTGAGCGAATCGAAAACGGAACTGGTCAATAAATACAATGAAGAGGTTGCCGCAATTGCCCGGCTGAATGAAATTGAGATCGAATCTAAACGGATCAAGGAAGATGCCAACCTTTCCATGTTTGAACAGATTGGCGCTCTTGCAGATTTGAGAAAAGAAAGCGACGAACTGTTAATCGGTCTTGGAAAAGGCTTTTCTTTTTATACTTCTTTCTCAGATGCGGTCAAAATAGGAAACAAGGCGCATCAGGAAACCTCTGATAAATTGCAGGCGGTATCTAAAGACTATGGGGATGCGGTTGTCAATCAAGGCAAATATACGCAAGCCGTAAAAACTATTGTGGATGTGGAAGCCGAAGCACAGGCGGCAATTGAGGCAGAACAGGCGGCGTTACATAAAAAAGAAGGTACGCTGAAACAGCTAGAGGCCGCGTATAAAGCCGGAGCCATGTCTCAGGCGGAGTATACGAGCGCAAAGCAGGAAGCTATCGACGTTTATCATCAGGAAATCGACGCAGTCAAGGGAACCACGGAAGCCACTCAGGAGCAGAACAACCAATTCACGGAAATGGAAACGGCAGCCGGCGCGGTTGCGGAATCCATTGAAACACTGGACGCAGACTATCAGGCGCTTACAGAACGGGTAAAAGAAAACCAGGCGGAGATTAACGATCTCAACAAAGCGAATGAAACATTGCAAGCTGGGAACAGCCTGACCTCAGAACAGCTTACGGAATTGATTGCCAAATACCCTGAAATTGCAGAGTATATCGCCGCAACAGGAGATGTTACCCTCCAGGGCGGGGAGATTGCCAAGGACGCGGCAAAAGCGCGGCAGGCAGCAATTCAGGCAGAATTACAGGCAGAATCGAAAAAGTTGAGTACGCTGATCGAAAATGCCAAAAAAGAGCTGGAAGTCGTAAAAGAAAAATACCTCAATATGGCGCATATTGATTCTGTGTACTACAAGGAAACGGCAGCGGCGAACTATGCCGATATGAAAGACCGTGAAAAGGCCCTAGCGGATATGGAAGGGAAATACAACAGTATACAGGCAACGATCACCGCCATAGGGACTAACGCTATAAAAAGTGTCGGTAAGACCGGCGGCAGTATGTCTAGCTCTGTAAAAAAGGCCGCAAATGAAGCTCTGCAAACTGAGCTGAAAACAATAGAGCATTTAAAAAAGGTCGGGGAACTATCCGCGCAGGAAGAAATAGACCGATACCAAAACATCCTTGATACCTGCAAGTTATCTGCCGAGGAGCGGGAAAGCGTTGAGGAAAAGCTCTTCACCGCCAAACAGCAGTTACTTGCCCAGGAAGAAAAACAGCACAAAGAACATGTTAAGACGTTAACTAAAGACCTCACGGAAATGTATGAGCAGCAATACAATACGGCGAAAAAGGCTGTAGAAAAGCAGATCGACAATGTTAAGAATGTTGAGGAACGCCAAGTATCCCTAATGGAAGGACATTCCGATAAAAAGATCAGCCTCTACAGTCAGGAATACATAGAAAAAATCCGGCTGATTGACGCAGCAACTGCCGCCGCCCTGGAAGGAAACAACAAAGAAATTGAAGGCGAGATTGAAAAGCTGCAATACACTAACAACGCTCTGTATCAAAAGATCAAGGCGGCGCAGGAAGCCAATAAGCTCATTGACCAGCAGGCCGAAAACGAGCGGAAACAGCTCAAACAGACGCAGGAGGCAAAAGAGCGGGCGCGGCTGGAGGAAGATTATAAAAAGGCCCAGTCCGCAGAAGAGCGGAAAAAGATCGCAGAAAACCTTGCCGAATTTGAGGAACGGATCGCACGGGAGGCCCGGCAAGAAAAGCGCGAGCAGGATAAAGCCCTAAACAATGAGATTATCCGCAACGCTACAGAGGCCGCAAACGCGAACTTAAAAGCCGCCGAGGAAAATATCAAGGGCTTACAGGAACAGGGCAAGGCGGCGCGGGAAAGCCTTGTAACCGCCCTCCAAGTGGGGGAAGGCAACGGAATTGAGATTACAGTTAACCTTGCCGGGCTGAAAGAAGCATTCGACACTGCAAAGTCGGGCGCGGAAAAGGTTGCAGAGGATATCATTGCCAGCGGAGCCTTTGACAAGGTAAATGAAAAACTGGATTTAACAAAGGAAAAGACCGACGCGGCAGCCGTCAGCACAAAGGATCTGGATGATGTAATCAATACCAGTATGGATGGTTATGTTTCCTACGAGGAACAGCTAAAGCTGACAAGTGAGCAAACCGGAAAGCTTAAAGACAAGACAAAAGAAGCGGCGGATGAAATCAAGAATTTAAATGCGGAGTTGTCCAATTCAGATTCCTCTGCTACACCGGAATCCCCCGGAGTAGACGCAGGAGCGCAGATCGAAACCTTGAAAGAGCTTGAAAAGGCATACAAGACATTTGAGGAAACGGCCCAAAAAGCGGCGGATAAGTTAGTTGAAAGCGGGGAGGACGCGCAAAAGGACGCTTTAAAGATTATTGAATCTTTCTACCCGGAATGGACGAACAAGGGCAAAACAATGGTCGAGAAGCTAATCACCGCCATAAAAGGCAAGAAGCCGGAAGTTGTCAACATATCCCGCGAGGTCGGGCAGAGCGGAATTGCCGGAATGGTTGAGGGGATTCAGAGTAAGCAGGCTGATGTAAAAGCCGCAGGCGAGGAAATGGGCTTGTATACCATTGAAGGGATTATCAAGGGCCTGAAGGATAACGAGTCTAAGTTAAAAGAAACCGTAACAAACATTGCGAAGTCTATTGTGGAAACGCTGAAAGAAGAGCTAAAAATAGCTTCCCCCTCAAAGGTCACAACGGAAATCGGCCGCTTTACGAGCCAGGGTGTGGAGTTTGGTATTTTAGATTATGTGCCTATGGTGGAAAAGGCAGCTAAAAAGCTGGGCTTGGCGGCTGTACCGGATATCCCGTCGGGCAAGGCAGGGTTTGACATGGGCGCGGCAGGCACGGCGGGTCATGGCAGCAGAGAACAGAATATATCTAATACATTTAATTATTACAATATCAAGCCGGAGCGGTTGCCTTCTGAGATCTTCCGGCAGAGCCGGAGAATCGCCCGGGGAGTTGGCAGCATTTACGGTCACGCATAAGGAGGGGTAAGCCTTGATCATCACCAGAGATACCATTTTGACATATACCAACGCTAACGGTTTATCCATGACGCTGGGCGGTGATCCGGGTAGTTGTGAGTATCTGGTAACGAATTGGGAGGATGATATTGACCATGATATTGTGACCGAAAAGATCGGGGATCTGGACGGCGAGGAAGTAACCGCCGCCAGTCTTGGCCCCCGGACCGTTGAGATCAGCGGCATATTTAACACATACAAAAACAAACGGCTGATGGCGCAAACGCTTAAAAAGGTGTTTAATGCCGCTGACAGTGAACCGGGGGTTCTTGCTTATGAAAACAAGGTCGAAAAAAACAGGTATTGGATGAGCTGTCGGCTGGAATCTATGCCGCAAACCCCGTTTGAGGGAATGGAAGTCCATTTCACGATTAATCTGATCGCGCATAATCCGTACTGGAAAACAAGAGGGGAATCGTTCTATTTGACGCAAGTACAAAAAATGGGGCGGTTCCCTCTTGTCATTCCCCGTTCCGGGTTTATTTTCGGCGCGCGGGCACGTGTGTTAAGCGCGGTATTTAATAATATCGGGGATGCCAGGACAGGCGCGACATATACGTTTAAAGCCGATAAAGGCACGGTAAAGAACCCTTCCATTACCCATACTAAAACGGGCGAAACAATCAAAATATTTTATGACATGGAACACGGGGACGAAATAAAAGTAATTAGCGAACCGGATTATGCAGATGTTTTTGTAAACGGGAAAAGCGGGTTCCGGTACCTCACCGATCAGAGCAAGCGTAAGTTTTTTACGATCAGCCAGGGCAAAAACATTATTGCCTTTGATGCTGATGAAAATGTATCGAATTTATCTATCAAGGCAGAATATGAACCGTTATTTGTGGAGGTGTTGTAATGACGGAAGATTTATTTGTATACAACAAAAAGTTTGAGACAATCGGGATGATCCGGGGCTATAAGAGCCTGATCTGGACACGGCGGTTTAATGAGCCGGGGGAATATGTCCTTTCATTGCCGCCTACGGCCCGGAACATTGAGTTAATCAAGTATGGATATATCCTCTGCAAAAGCACGGACGGCGAAGCGGCGTATATTGAGGATTACTTTTCTCTGGAGCCGGACGGGGAACGAACACTGGAGGTTAGCGGGGGCTTTCTTAACTCCGCGCTGAGACACCGAATCATTACTTATACGGCTACAGCGGATATAAAAACGGTGCTGGATTATATTGTGACACATTGCTTCATCAATAACCCCAATACCCGGCTGAATGTAGGGAATTTACGCCTGATGCCGTATGCTCTAAGCTTTAAAAAGAACATCGCTGTAGGCTATAAAAACAAAAACATGCTGGAGGCCATAACGGAGCTATGCCAGGATCACAACATAGGGTACAAGATTGTTTTCAATGTGGATAACAAGACATATGACTTCTATTTTTACGAGGGCAGGGAAACGCCCTGTGTCTTTTCCCGGAACTATAAAAACGTGTTAAGTCAGGATTACTATTACCAGACCAGCAATCATAAAACAACCGCCTATGTAGATTACGGCGGGCAGACCGTGACGGTAGGCAACGAATACACCGGCTGGGACAGGCGGGAAATTGCCGTCAGCGGGGACACCGATTCTACAGACAGCGCAGCCCAGCAGGGTCGGGCGGCATTGCTGCAATATCCCTTGATCCAAACGCTGGACAATGTATTAAATCAAAAGTCAAAACAGTTTGTATATAAACAGGACTGGGATATTGGGGATATCGTCACGGCAGAAAATGAGGTCTGGAATGTGGCGATCAAAAAGAACCTGCTTGAAATCACAGAAGCTTATGATAAAGGCGGGCTGACAATTATGCCGCAGTTCGGGAATTATGTTCCTGTGCGGTGATAGAAAGGAGTGGAGCAAGCAATGGCGGGTACACAAATAATAACTACCGACGATATGAGCACATCTTTTCCATTCAATGCTGAAGGAGATCCGTTAACGGGTTATGACAGGGTTTGGGATGCGGCTGACTTTGCGGAGTATTTTGCCCTGTTTATCGGCAATGGCATATATCCGAATCCCTCCACCAGCCTACAGGTAACAAGCAAGTATGGCAATATGGTGGTCACGTTACAAAAAGGGACAGCGTTTATTAATGGCTATGGGTTTATACTGAAAGAGGATATAGATATCACGCTGGAAAAAGCGCATTCGGCAAACCGCCGCATAGATACGATCAGTATCAGGTGGGATGTGATTGAGCGCAAAATTTATCCTGTATACAAGATTGGCGATCCGGCAGCAAGCCCAAAGGCGTTACCGATCATCCGAAACGCGGATTGTTATGAACTGTATTTGGCAAATATTGAAGTGCCGGCGAGAGCAACTTCAATCACAATTGCAAACATTAAGGATTTGCGGGATGAGAAAGAGGTATGCGGGAAAGTGCTGATATTAGGCACAGAGCTGGATACAACAACGATTTACCAGCAATACGAAGCGTATCTGCATGAAAAAGTAATTGAATGGCAAGCGCGGCAAAATGAAATATTAGATCTGTCTAATGCAATATTGGCGGGGAATTGGTCAAAGGTAGATCTGGAATTTGACAGTATCGCGTCACGCCGGGGCTGTGTGCGGGATACGGTGTTTCTTGCAGATGGGAACATCCGGGAAACGATCTCATTTATAGCAGGCGGGGCCATGCTTGCCGAGAAGCTGACGGAGTTCCTTGCTAATGGCGATATCAAGGATTACATTCAATTTTATGCCTCAGAACGGCAGGAGGGCGGGAACGAATATATCACCATTAATTTCAGCGTAGAAAAGCACACGGAATTTTTAACAGACGGGAATATAAGGGAGACGATACGATAATGAGTTGGGGAGAAATAAAAAAAATCAACAGTGACCCTGCCACACCGTTGGATGTGACGCTGGGCAAAAAGACGGATGTGGCGGGGACAACGGCTACATCCAGCATGTTTAGTTGGCTAAAGTCAACGTTAAATAACACAAACACAATCAATACCAATATCAATGCGATAAAAGCGTCGAACCTGCTTAATTTCGGCAGTGCGGTAAAGCGTATACAGCGGGGAACTGTGGCCCACAGCAATACATCTTCTGCATCAAGAACTATTAGCGTTGCGTCCGTTGATATGAGCAAGAGTTATCTTGACGTTGTTGTATATTTTTCTAAGGCATTTACGCTTTTTTACGCCATCACTTCGACTTCGGGCGCTGCCAACGCAAGTGAATCTATTTATTTAAGTTCCAGCACGGTGATAACGCAACCATATTCGTATATTATCGAAGGAACAAACCGCTATTATTACCTTCCCTTTACGTGGCAGCTCATAGAACTTTATTAAAAGGAGATATGCATATGGATTACTTTTACGCGCAACTGGACGAAAACAATGTTTGTTTTAGCCTTTCCATCTTATCCGGCAAGGTAGAAGCTGATGACATGATCCAAATAACCGAGACGGAATACGCGCAGCAATCCGTTCTTGGCTGCAAATACAATAACGGGCAATGGGTTGAAGGCCAGGAGGCAGAGCCTATATTGCCCCCGCCACAGCCCACAAACGCAGAAATAAAAGAACTGTTACTCATAAATACACAAATACAACTTGAAGCGGCAGAAGAGCAAAGGCAGGCAAGCCTGTTGCAGATCGGCATAGCCTTGGAAGCTGCTGAATTAATCTTAGGAGGCATACAATCATGAGCGCTATTATAAAGGGATATGTGACATTACTATTAAACGGCATGATAACAATTGATAAGGTTCCTGCTATCTACAGGAAAGAAGTTGAAAAGGAATTGAATAATGCTAAAAATGAGGTTGAGCCAAATGCTTAATCTTTTTTTGTATGTATGTAACGAATAATCGGAGGGGATCATATGGACGATAAAATTCAGGGCGTAAAGCTGGGCGTTGCGGCGGGGGGCGGGTTTGTGGCAGGGTGGTTCGGCGGGCTTGACAATCTGCTGAACCTGCTTGTGCTGCTGATTATATTTGATTTTGGGCTAGGGCTGTTAAAGGCGTTTAAAACAAAGACCTTTGACAGTTCCATTGTCCGGTGGGGCGCGGTAAACAAGGCGTTAGAGTTTCTAATCATCATTATATTTTATCACTGTGACAATGTGCTTCATACAGATATCTTCCGCAATGCCGCGATTATTTGGTTTTGCGTATGCGAGGGTGGCAGTATTTTGGAAAATACGGTTGTGTTAGGAGTGCCCTGGCCGGAAGGACTGAAAGAAGTCTTTGCGAAAGTCAAGGATGGCTGCTCTGTCAACTTTGTAAAGATTGTCAAAAAGCTGATTGATGAAAAGAATCATACAGACCAGAAATGACACTGTAAAATTACTTACATAGGGGAAATGACAAGATGGATAGTTTTATCGGATGGGTAGGCGGCAAAAAGCTGCTTAGGAATGAAATATGCAATAGGTTTCCGGCAGGCATAGAACGGTATGTTGAAGTGTTTGGGGGCGCGGGTTGGGTTTTGTTCAACAAAGACAGACATGCGCCCTTTGAGGTCTTTAATGATATTAACGGTGATCTGGTAAACCTTTATAAATGCATTAAATACCATGCAAATGCTGTGGCGAAAGAAGTACGGTATATGCTCAATTCAAGAGAAGTATTTAACAGCCTGAAAGTAATGGATACTGCTAATATGACTGATATACAGCGGGCGGTTCGGTATCTGTACTTGATAAAGGTGTCCTATGGATCAAAGTTGGAGACGTTTGGGGCCAAGGTGCGGAATATGGGCCGCCTCAGTGATCTGCAAGATGTCAGCCAAAGGCTAAATACTGTTATTATTGAAAACAAGACATATGACGCGCTAATCAAGCAATATGACAGGCCAAACGCCCTCTTCTACTGTGACCCGCCGTATTTTGGCACAGAGCAGCTCTATGATACGGGGGAGTTTGTTTTTAATCAAAGTGAACATATAAGACTAAGTGAGCTGCTTAAAAGCGTCAAAGGAAAGTTTATTTTGTCCTATAACGATTCCGGCTTTATCAGAGGACTGTATGCGGATTGTAAAATTGAAGAAGTTGCAAGGCAAAACAATTTAGCTTTAGCGCAAGGGGAAAATAAATTTTACAAAGAGTTGATTATCTCAAATTTTTAACATAGGTATAGTTTTA
Organism: Holotrichia oblita; assembly: GCA_023690525.1. NCBI lineage: Eukaryota > Metazoa > Arthropoda > Insecta > Coleoptera > Scarabaeidae > Holotrichia > Holotrichia oblita. Next base: position 33,405 of record JALQSN010000227.1, read on the forward strand.
GTCTGCCGACAAAAGCAAATTTAATATATAAATGACTATTAATCAATAGTTATTCACTTATTGCATGCTAGTGTTGATTATGCTACACTAAAATTAGAAAACAAAGGTATCAATTATGTATGTGCATTATTTATATAATCTACGGAGGGAACAACATGCAAAAAGGTAAAATTATTTTCTTGAATGGAGTATCAAGCGCAGGGAAAACCACATTATCAAAAATATTGCAAGCAAGATTTCCCGACAATTACTTCTTGCTTTCTGCCGATATACTTAATGAAATCTCACCGCAAAAGAATAGTCGCAGTTATGATACTCGATTTAAAGCCGACCCAAAACCCGTTATGTCGGCATTTTACGGTTGTGTAAAGGTGTTTTCCGATAACGGTCAAAACGTAATTGTAGATACTGTTTTTGCAAAAAAAACTCCAATGCCTTTGGGTGATTGTCTTGATGTATTCCCCGATTGCGACTATCCTGTTTTGTTCGTTCATGTTACTTGCCCTTTGGAAGAACTACGCCGAAGAGAAAAGGAACGCGGCGACCGCCCAATCGGACACGGCGAAAGTCTGTTGTCTAAATTAGACCCGCAGGATACGTATGATATAATCGTAGATAATTATGAAAATACAAATGAAGAATGTGCTGACAAAATTATAGAATTATCAAACTTCCCCGAAAAGTTTTCGGCGTTCAAAACCCTATGGTCACAACGTACCGAATAAGCATAATGTACGATAATAGCGTTTAAGCGACAAAAACATGGCGATAAGCTATGTTTTTTTGTTATGGATAAAAATTCATTTTGTCGACAATCTGACTACACTTTTATAGTGTGGTTTTTTTGGTTAGGATGCTTTGGTTCAAATAGTATACGAATTCATAATTAAAATATACGAATTCGTATTTAGTATTCATAAAGTAACTCATGAACAATTGTCATTATATTAATATTCAACAGCCTGCCGCCTAATAGCGGCTTTTTTATTGTAGAAAAGGAGGAAAATTATAATGAGCAAACTAATCGCCCTGGATGCGGGCCACGGAATGAACACGCCCGGCAAAAGAACACCTCTGTATGAGGACGGTACATATATGCATGAGCGGGAATTTAATAACGCCGTTGTGCAAAAAATGATCCCCCTGCTGGAGCAATGCGGTTTTGATGTGCTGACCGTTGCTGAAAGTGACACTGATGTACCGCTTGCCACACGAACAGGGATTGCTAATAACACGATCAAGAATAAGTACAATAAACCCGCGGATTTTTATTTGTCCGTCCACGCGAATGCTGACAAGGGTATTTGGGGGACTGCTAACGGCGTAGAGACTTATGTTCATTCCGGGTTATCCAATACCAGTACGACATATAAACACGCTCAGACCGTCCATAAATGGCTGATAAAGGGTACTGTACAAAGAGACAGAGGAGTAAAGCAAGCGGACTTCCATGTACTGAGGGAGACAAAAATGCCCGCCGTGCTGGTGGAATGCGGTTTCATGGACAACAGGACGGAAGCCAATCTATTAAAATACGAACCCTTCCGAAACGAATGTGCAGCGGAATTAACACAGGCTATTTGTGAGATATTTGGCGTAGCCTATACAGCCGGGCCTGTCACAGAAAGTATTCAGGTTCCGATTATGGGAACACCTGCTCTGACAGCACAACAGCTTGCGGACTATTTGGCCAAAAATAACCCAGCGGCAAAAATCAGTTGTACCCCATTGGAGCTTGCTACATATTTCATCAATGAAGGTAAGTTAGAGGGGGTTCGGGGGGATATCGCTTTTTGTCAGGCAATCCATGAAACGGGCTGGTTCAGGTTTGGCGGACAAGTATTGCCAGAACAAAATAATTACTGTGGTTTGGGAGCGACAAATAACAGCCCGGTAGGGAAAGGCGCCTGGTTTGATACGCCGGAAATAGGAGTACGGGCACAGATGCAGCATTTAAAAGCATATGCAAGTAAGGAGCCACTGGTTGGAAAATGCGTTGATCCGCGGTTTAATCTTGTAGTTAGGGGAGCCGCGCCGAACTGGACGGACTTAAACGGGCGCTGGGCTGTGCCGGGGACAGAGTACGGACAGAGCATTATGAAGGTGTATAAGGCTTGTCCAAGAACGGACGAATTAACATTAGAAGGGATGTTGCTGGAGCTGATCCGGGATTCAGGGATTAATTCGCCGGGGTATTGGCTGAATACATTGAAGGACTATCCGTTTTTTGATGGGTTTGTCCAGAAGCTGTATGGGAAGTACGAAAAGAAATTTGCGAATTCGTAAAATGATAATCAGTTACGAGTTGTGTTTGACTTGGGGCAGGGGTATCTCTAATTTTAAGATACCCCTGCTTGTTTTAGTTTCGTCAAAAAATCGTCAAAAATAAATCAATTTTTATTTGTATTTTTTATTTTTTTAAAAATGGAAAAACGGTTTAAAATGGCTGTTTCAAAGGAAAAGCATAGCTAATTAGATTTAAAAAGGTTGTTGTATATATTTGCAGGAGGAATATCTATTTGTGGTGGAGAAAAAAAGAAAAACTTTATTACAGATAAAATAAAGGAAACACCTGTATGGTTGTTTCATGCCGCCGATGACCCGTTTGAAACTGTAAGAACCCCTAGAAGAATTGTAAAAACAATTGAAGATTTAGGTGGAAATATAAAATATACCGAATATGAAACAGGGGGACATATGATTTGGGGAAAAGTATATAACGATCCTCAAGTTTTTGAATGGTTATTTGAACAGAGCAAAGAAAAGATACAGTAAATTTTAAACACATAGATATCAAAAGTACTACCATGCTAACTAAAAAACCTTTAATTTATTTATGTTGCTTGTTTTGAGGGTGTATTTTTTGGTGTATATAGAAATCCTTTAGTCCCTTGTAAGAAGGAACTAAAGGATTTAATTTTATAGCACGGTAGACATGCTAGTTGCTTTTGGGAAGGTAAGGTTGAAGCACATCGGCAAGTGCTTTTATATTTCTGGTTTGAATCAGAATCGAACCAACGCCGTGGAACTCGTTGACAAGACCTTCTCCGGTGGTAAAGCCGAATGTTCCTGAAGCGACCTTAATGTCATAGTCCAGTGTCGTACTCCAGGCGACAACATGTGTATTATCAACCACTAATGTATTTGAGCCGTCCATATGGAGTTCTTGAATATCCCCATAGCTGTTAACCAACATACTTCCGCTTCCGCGTGATTCCATAATAAAGAAGCCACCCGTGCCGCCAAATAATGCTTTGCCAAAAGATTGGCGCTTCATTTCATAGGATACACTTCCGTCACAAGCTAAAAACGCATTATCGCGGATATTCCACTGTTGAGAGCCTAACTTTAGTTCGCGAATAGCGCCCGGCGTAGCGGGAGCCAGAGCAATTTTGGCACCATCGCTCAACCCTTTAGCGCGGGTAATAAAGACACTTTCCCCACTTACCATAGAGCGGCCTACCGCTTTTACAAAACCGCCTAATCCACCGCCACTACTGTTCATCTTTCCTTCCAGCGAGACATTACCGCTGTGGTATACCATACTCCCATGTTCGATTTGTATTTCTTCTCCGCGTGAAAGTGTAACCTCAACCAGAGGAAAGCTGTGCTTTGCGTCAGTTTGTAATTCATTATCAATCCCTACCTTTCAAAATTATTAAATAATTGTTGCTGAATGTAATAAAAACAAAATTCTTTTACGGGAATACAGGGTTATCTGTATATCCGTAGTGAGCCGTAATGATGTATTTTACTCCGTTTAATCCGGCCAGTTTTGCAATATCAGTTCTTTGTTGGTCTTATTGTAGACAGAGTTAAATAGTTCAACTTCGTTGTCTTTTAGGCTCATAGTATCGTCAACAAATAAATATTTCCCATCGTACTGATAGTATACTGAATCATCCGCATGGCCTGGCGTAATGATATACTGTATTTCCCGCCTACCGTAAAACAGATAATAGATGCTCGGCTTAGCGCCATACACAGTAGCCTTGTATTAAATCACCATTTTAAGAAGAGATTCACAAAGCCATTATTAATAGCATAGATACCCGGCAGTAATTCACCTGTTTCCAAAGCGTTCATGGTTTTCTGTCCGGTAACTATTTTTTAAAAAACAAACTCTTCCGCCTTGGCAGATACTACAATAACGATAGGACTATTATTATAAACGTTTTACACTTAGATTTTGTCTTTGCCAAATTAAAACCGACTTTCTCTCATACGGATTTTTATGTAGGCTCGTCGGCGAAGGTAAAATTTATATTTTAGAACCCATCCTCAATAAATTACAACTAACACCGGACTATGCTATAATATCTCAATGATAGTCATTGGAGATGATATTAGATGAGATACAGCACAGATTTAACGGATAAACAATGGGCGATAGTGAGAGAAATTGTAGGGAAGGAAAAACGCGGCAAGCACTTTGTAAAGCACAGTAAACGCGAACTTATCAATGCTGTTTTATATCTCAATAAAACAGGCTGCCAATGGGCGCTCTTGCCTAAAGACTTTCGGCCATACAAAACTGTTTCGTCATTTTACCATCGAGCCAAGCAATCAGGGCTATGGGAAAAAATCATGTCTGCCCTCGTTAAAAAAAATCAGGAAAAAAGCAGGGCGTAAACCTGCGCCTTCCTACGCCATTATAGATTCGCAAAGCGTGAAAACCATGTATGCGTCTGATGAAAGAGGTTTTGATGGCGGCAAGAAGATAAAGGGCAGAAAACGTCATACCGTGACAGATACCATGGGCAATCTTCTTGCTGTAAAAGTTCATGCGGCAAATATCCACGATACTGTGGCAGGTGAGGAAGTTTTAAGACCGCTTTTGCAAAATATCCATCTATCAAGGGTTGTACCGCTGACGCAGGTTATCGCAAGACTTTCGTAAATGCCCTAAAAATAATGGGTATCCCTGTTGACATTATCGAAAAAATTATGCCCAAGGGGTGGGCGGTATTACCCATTCGCTGGATAGTGGAACGAACCTTTGGTTGGGCGTGCCACTCCCGCAGGCTCTCTAAAGATTACGAGATTTCATGCGTGTCGGCTCAGAATATGTTTATGATTTCTCATATCGCTACGTTGCTTAGGCGTTTTTGAGGATGGGTTCTTACAATATACATTATAGAGGTTTATCACGAACGACTATTATACATTCAGGAAATTTATAACTATCATGTTTAAACATCTCTTCAAAATTATTTGGCATTAAGTCATTTATATGAATGAAATGTTTTTTTGGAGCACTCATACTGTCATCACCACCAACCCAAATATACCATATCTCTATCATGCCTGATACTTCAAGGTGTTTTTGTATATAAGCTATAAGCTGTTTTGCTCTTTCCTCTGAATAATTCCATTCTAAAGTCGAACAATATTCCATATTTGTGAAATAATTTTCATATGGCGTTTTACGGAATGCTCTTATTGTTATCTCACCAAAATTTTCTTCATCATCAATCAACAATATTACCCCAGGCTCATTTCTATCAATTTGGTCGAAAGTGAGCAATGAGTCTTGTATTTTAATTCCGTTTTCTAAAGCTTCGTTTATAGAAAAAAGTTTGATATGTGGGTTTTTAACGTCTTCCAGTGGCGAATTACTTGATATAAATGTAAATGAACTCATCATTTCACTCCAATACTGTTGTCAGCAACGTACAGTTTTCCTTTTGAATCCGAGGTTTCCCTTATCCTTTGCTTTTTCTATGGTTTTAAGAGCGGACGCTAAGGCGCAGGCTCCTTTAGGCACAGCTATTGTGACTTCGCCAATCGTTTCAGCAATTTTTATGGCTTCATCGTGCAACGGCAAATATGATACGCCTACCGCCGCAACAAAATTATTCATCGCATAGCGAGTTCGGTCAGGTTGTGTGTGAATCGTCTGCGCTGTCCTGTCGAGCATGGCGTTTAGTTTATCTCTGTCGAACATACTGTCAGGCCGCCACCCTAAGAGCCATTCATAACACGCCCATCCCGCCGACATAGTTAGCTCCTTTTCGCTGTTTATCCATCGGTCAGCCACGCTTTGGGCGCAATCCGCTTCAGCCAAAGTAACAGCTACTACGTAATCGGAAAGCATGAAGAAATAAGCGGTTTCAACCCAACGGTTAAAATCAGATTCTGTCATGGCCTTTGGGTCGGCAACCATTCCGGCGAAATACATCGCGTCATAATTTCCAGTATCATAGAGTTGTTCAGCTAATGGCTGATTAATTTTAATTTTCTTAAAAAGCGGTTTCATCGCACCTGTCGCTACACCGAATAACGGTTCGCGAGCGCCATTTCCAATATACAGCTTTTTAGTTCTTTCATTTCCAAGCATTTCCAACTCATACATAACTTCTTCCAATGTCATAATAACAGCAGTCCTTTCATTTTTCCAAGGAGTTATTTTCTTGCGGCTGATATTATCAGCATCATAGGCCGACGGAGCTCATTTTTCATCAACGGAATGTTTTGAAGAAACTCCTGGGGTGGCTTTGGTTCGCATAATCCTGTAATGCTAAAGCCGTGTTCTATCAGCGCGTTTGTGTAAGCAGATATAGTCCTATGGTGTTTTTTGACGTTTTCGCCTAAAAAAATTGAGTTTCGTTCACCTTCAAAAAAGTAATTATCAACAGGCCAATGCAAAGGATTCCCTTCTTCATCATATATCCATTCCTGTTTACCCTCTGCTGTGAAAATCGGATGTTCCACTGAAAACACAAAATCACCGTGACGAACAAGACAACTGCTTACTTTCTTACAAACCTCATCAAACGACTCGATATAATGGAAAGCTAAAGAGCTTATGACAACATCAAACGTTTCTGCCGGATATGTATAATCTTCAATAGAATTGCAGATATAAGAAATATTTGCGTATTGGGTCATGCTTTTTGCCTTTGCAAGCATTTTTTGTGATATATCCACTCCTGTTACAAAAGCCGCACCTTGTTCCGATGCATAAATACAGTGCCATCCAAATCCACACCCTAAATCAAGAACTCGTTTACCGTAAAATGACGGCAACATTCTTTGAAATTCGTGCCATTCGCCTGCACTGTCCAACCCCTCTATAGAGCGAGGAAAACGACTATATTTCTCAAAAAATATTTCATTATCATATATGTTTTTCTTCATTTACAATCTCTCCATCAGGGCAGGGGTCACACTCTATTTCCCGCCAATTGTAAATTATCGCAAAACTTTTTCAATCTGATAACTTTTCATAAAAATTCGTCAGCGCATTGGCATTCGGACAATCCTATTGTCTATGAAAATATACACTTATGTTGTTTTTAACTATAAAAAAGCATATTCCAATGGTAATAAAACCAATAATATTTCCAATTGAGCATAATCCCATCTTTCTTGCGGAAGGAGTTGAATAACCATTAGAGTCTATGGTAGTTTTAGGGTTCTGCCCGGTCAATACCATAACAAATAGAATGATAAAGTTTAATATAAACAATATTTTCATATACTTGTCCTCCGAAAACATAAATTTCCAAACCCAAGTGCTGTTATCGCGAAGAACACGGAAAAGATCTTTGCTCTGCCCTACTATCCATTATACACACCAACTATGCAGAGTTAAAGCCCTCAAATTTGTTTTATCAATCGTTCCACAACCTCTGCACCGTCTGCCTGACTACATGCATGTTCATATCTTCTCCGTAGAGTGATATGCGTAGGATGGTTTTGCCGCGTAACAAGAGCAGTTCTATTGCGTGACCAGTTAAATTTGAAGTCATAATACCCTCATCTGCTCCCCAAAGTGTTGCTTCATCGAAACTGAGATAAACAACCTCGTTATCAGAATATATACGCCTACCCTCATTTAGTTCCTTGGCATAATGGTTATATAACCATTGTGTTAGATATCTACCGATTGAGCGGTATACTTCCGTATGAACATTACCTTGTTGATTCATCTCCCAATAACTGTAATGAACAGGCACAGTTACGCTGCCCTTTATACGGGTATCACTGCTGTTTGGCGGCGACGTAAAACCAATATCTTGCAATGTGAGAACAGGACGGTTATCAAGTGTGTCGGATATGCGATGACCGGATATCATCTGCCCAATCATCAGACCCATTATGCAAAAAAAGACAACCTCCATCACTACTATGCTAACGATAGCCAACCGTATATTGGCCTTACGTTCACGCCGCTTGGTATCAATTTGCCGCCGGATCCAAAGGCCAACTACCAGAGCAACAATCGGCATAACAAATATTAATAAAAATTCTGCCGGCATCCCGCCGAGGATTTCTAAAACAATTCCAGCAAATATGCATACGATAAAAGCAATACTTCCCACCACGAATACTTTGCTTCGTATCCTTGCCAGGCGGTAGTTGACAGTTGGCATCGGCAAGTCCAATTTAGCGGATTTTTTGGTGCGCCGATACCATAGAAATACAAATCCAATCATCCAGATATATCCAACAAGGAAGAACATGTATCCAACCATTTGAAAGACAAGCAAATTGGATAAAAACACTTCGACTCCATTCATTGATAACTGGAAAAAAGCGGAAAAACAGAGCATAAGCGCAAAAAATACATATGAAAACATTTCGTACTTTCTACAAGCCTTAAGATAAATTTGCGCTTGAATCTTGTTGTCTGTATGAATGGGTACAAGAGCCGGAGTGTCACTTTCCGCACAAAAAACATGAAATTGTTTGTTTGCCGTTATAAAAGTCCAGCCTGCTTCTTCGCAGATACGGCGGTAGTCTTGCGCATCTTCATTCTCTGGATAATCAAAAGCAGTGATTTGGGGCAAGAAGTCAACAAAGAATCGTTTTTCGCATGGTTTGATAGCATGGTAGCGGTGGGTGAACATGCCGATTTTGTCAATCATCCAGCCTTTCCGCGCCATGCAAGCAAAGTGGTGTTCTAAGTTTTTCATATCGCCGATTGTACCCATATACATCTGGTGAAGATAGATGGTTTGCAATACTCAAACCTCCTTCGAGATATAATTGTCGTAAACCGCGATTGTTTCTTTAAGCCTTGTGTACTCGCGATCTAACAATTTACGTCCTTTTTCGGTGAGCGCATAGGTTTTCCGGTGGCCATCATCGCTAATTCGAAGAATAATCTCATCTTTTTCGAAGCGTGTCAATAAGGCGTACAGCGTACCTGCACCGACTTTAACGCGTTCATTAGAAATTGCCGATACTGTTTGCATGACTTCGTATCCGTGCATAGGCTGGGTTAAGGCCAACAGAATAAAATACATTGGTTCAGTCAAGGTTTGTAGTTGTTCTCGCGCCATAAGCTTCCTCCCAATATTTATATTGAGGCAATATTATATCTATTATCAATATATCGAGTATCAGCATACCATAGCTATATGAGGCTGTCAAGATTTTTGCGATGTTTATTTAGCCAAACAGTAAAAAAGTAAGACTAGACAAACTGCCGTCTGTCCGGTTTTAATATGACATATCCAATTCCTTGGTTTGAGAATTGACACAATTCAAATTGTTCTCTTGCTTACTGGCTGAAAAAAGATACCGTGTTGTGTTGCCTCAATTTAAAAAGGCGCAATCAAGCAAAAATGTTCGTAGTCATTAGGCTTTTTACGCCGTATTGCAACTATTTTAAATGAGGTGAGGATCAGTGCCGCGACTGTGATTTGTCTTTACGTTTCTTCCGATTTGCTGATTTGCTGTTAATACTTTGCAAACCACAATATCATTGCTTATAATAATTATGCGAGGTGGTTTGAAATGGCAACAAAGTTTTATGGATTTTTATTTGGAATTTTTGTTCCAATAAGTTCTCACATCCAGGCGGGTGTGAATTAGGCGCGCGGCCCATTGATTTACATTTAAAGGCACTAAAAGAAATGGGAACTAGGATTATAGAAGAACATGGCTTTATATATTGCAGCGCACCCAAGCTGATGGGAAAAAGGATTAATCTCGATTTTCCTAGCGTAGGTGCAACAGAGAATATTATGCTTTCGGCTGTTATGGCAGAAGGCGATACAGTCATTTCAAACGCAGCTAAGGAGCCTGAGATTGTCGACCTGCAAAATTTTTTAAATTGTATGGGTGCAAAGATTAGAGGCGCAGGAACAGATACCATTGTTATTAATGGTGTTAAAGAGCTGCATGATGTCGAGTATACCGTTATGCCAGACAGAATTGTTACGGGAACCTATCTGGTTGCCGCGGCAATGACAAAGGGCGAAATTATATTGCATAATGTAGTGCCCGAGCATATTATTCCAATAACTAGCAAGTTATTAGAAACTGGTTGCGAAATAAAGGAATGGAAGGATAAAATCCAATTAAAGGCCCCAGTCATTGCAAAGCCTATTAATATCAGGACATATCCGCACCCAGGATATCTTGGAAGCTATAAAGGTAGGTATCTGAAATATTTTTATAAAAAATCATTGATTGGCATACTAGTACATATATACCATACATTATCTTAAAATATAGTCCGCTTTTTTATATAAATTTATGTGTTTGGGCATACGAAAGGGCATGCTATATCAAAAATTAAAAAAACACTCCGTTTTGGAATTTCTTTTTGACTTTCAAAGGCTTATTGTATCTGCCAACTTCATAATGAAATCTTTTTTATCTGGCAAGACATGGGTATATGTTTGTGTCAAGTCTTGCATAAGTTTTCACAATAAAAAATTGCGTAATTATTTTCATAACTACGCAACTTAAATTGATTATAATTTTGATGCGAAAATGCTTATAGCCGATAGAATGATGAATGATTTCGATAATGGATTTAAATTATTTTATTGCGTTTAAGATGAACATCGAATGAGGGGTTTCTTTTCCGTCTACAATGTTGGTTCTATGATAAAAATTTCGAACCTCAGTCTTAACAAACCCTACTTTAGTCGCTAAATCAACCAGAAAGGATTTTTCAAATCCATTACGCCTCTGATATGCGTGAATATTTTCATCATTAATATCATTATCTATTATTAAAAGACGCCCTTTATCGCGCAGAATATTATAAAAACATGTTAAAGCATTTTTTGTTTCTTCAATATCATGTAACACCAATGACATAAAAATATAATCCATTTGCAACTCTCGCGGTGGCGTCCTTACAAAATCCAAACAAAGAACTGAAAGTGCCGGGTTATCTATAATTTCTAATTTTTTCTCAACTTGCTTTATCATCTCGGCCGATGAATCAACAAGCAGTAATGTTCTAAATTCGTTTATTAATTGAAATCCGACAAGCCCCGTTCCACAACCATACTCCAATGCTGACTTATTATGTCCATCAACAATAAATGTACGTATTTTGTCAGCAACTATTTTTGCTCTCTTTATCCTTCTGTCATTATCATAATCTTTAGCCAATAGATCAAATTTATTCGCATTCTCCATAGCCTATCTCTCCTTGATTTTTATATAGGACCTAAACACACAGCCATAGCGTTACTTAAAATATTTATCCAAGAATTACACATTCTTTCTCTAACACAATTATAATCAAAAAAGCTGATTGGCTTTACTGAAACCTAGGTCTTTGCCAAGCCCATTTTCACAAATGTTCAACGCGAAATTGGCGGAAGAAGAAGTAAATGTTTTTTTCTAGTATAAAAGGATACTCACGATATATTTTGCTACCGTAAGTAAAAAGTCGGGCTTGATGTATTCTCTTGCAACGAAAATAGATTAGCTATGTTTTCAGTGTGCCGGGTCTCCGCGCCCTACATGAGCCGTCTAATATAAATTTGCAAATATATTTTAACACATAAAGTCAATTACAGAAAGTATTTCTTATCAATCGTCAGAATACTCGTTTTCAATGGTTGTAAACAAATTAATGTCAGTTGTTGTCGAATTTTAAAATAAATGGAGAAAATCCAAGTAAACCATGTAAAGCGGTGTCGAACAAGAAAGATAATGTTGTTAATTTGTTTTCCTTGTTCTCATAGTTTAAAACTGATATACTAAACAAATAAATATTACGTCTATTAGGCAAAGTTGATTTTTTGTAGCTAATAAATGTTTACCGTATTTTAGTTATTGTAGATATAACGAATAAAATTTATATTAGCGGAGGTTGAATATGAGATTATTCCATGTTAGTGAGGAATCAAATATTGAAAAATTTGTGCCACGTATTCCATACAGAAAAGATGTGGACCAGTCAAAAGGTATCGTCTGGTCTTTGACTGAAGAGCAACTTCCAAATTGGGGAACGCCTCGTGATTGTCCCCGTGTATGTTATCGTGCTGTAGATGAGTCTACGCAAGATGATATAGCTAAATTCTTTTCGTCATCTTTTCGCCATTGTGTTGCGATTGAGTATAATTGGCATCAAAAAATGTTGGATACAACATTATATCTTTATGAGTTTGATACTAAAAACTTTTATTTTGACGAACGTGCGGGATTTTACGTAAGCACCAAAACTGAAACTCCAATTTCTGCAACGAAACATGAAAACTTATATGAAGAACTCAAAAGAAACGTTGAAGTTCGGATTTTAGAAAATTTATGGCAATTAGGTGAAGCAGTGAAAAACTCCTCTTTGAAGTGGTCATTATGCCGTATGCATAATGCTAAACCTAAATGTATCTAATAAGCATTTATAAACCTATGACTCAAAAACTTGAAACCATGATTATATATATTTTCTACATATCACATTTTTAAACAATATATCTATCTTATGAGTATAAGAACAATTCTTAAGCTCATTTTTAATTTTAAAAAAGTAGTTGGTTTAGCTTGACACAAGCGTAAATAATCATTATCATGTCGAATTTTAGAAAATCAAGTATAAATTAGTCATATGATAATAAGAATTGTCGAATAAGGAAAGCGACGCTGTATAATTTGCTTTCCTTATTTTCATATTAACGATGTTGCATTTTCTGTTTAAAATAAATATTTAATTTGTTAAAATAGAAATATTGAAATAATGTAGCAAATTTATATTTTGAATGTGTCGGGAAAGTTTGTTTATAACCATTGTTTATCTTTTAACCACCCCTTTAGATATATTAAAGTAACTTTGAATATTATTTATATACTGCGGAGGTTATTTACAGATGAATACAGAATTTATTTTAATAAAACCGGATGAAAAATATCTTGATAAAATACGTGCGTATCGGCAAGAATTTATTTGTTCAGGCGATGAATTTCATGGTGATTGTGCTCGCCAACATTTTGAAAACCCGTTGGAATGGCTAAAGTACAACCGTTCATTGGAACAACATGAATTAACAGAGTCATCATGGATTGAATTTGACCAGTATATTTTGGTTTGCAAGAGTGACGAGCGTATCGTTGGAATGATAAATTATCGCCGCACTAACAATAAAAAACTCGGGGATTATACAGGCGAAATCGGGTTTTCGGTGCGTCCCTCTGAACGCAATAAAGGTTATGCTAAAAAAATTTCTTAAAAAATGCTCTGAGCGCGGTTTAAGTGACGTAATCATTACATGTAATAAAAATAATACAGCAAGTCAGGGGACGATAACTTCTTGTGGTGGCGTGTTTGAACGATTTTCAACAGCGGACGATAATACGAAAAGATATATACTTAATAGAGTTGTGAGATTTGATACAATCTCGACAATATAGGCCAATCTTAACAACGAAGCAAAAATAATTATTTTAACTGAAGCAGAATGATGGGTTCTTGCAGAAAAGATTAAGCAAGATAATGAGTCTCTCGTGTCGAGTATAAAACTACTCGATATAGCGACAGAGGATAGCGAAAAACACATAAAGTCACTTTCAGAAAGCGATTTGTTGATTGTGATGTTTACAACAAAGGGATACATGGAAAATAATTACTGCGATATGTACTCACCTTTTTCAAAACCAAAAGGATTAAAAAGCAAGTATATATTTATCAGGCTTGATATTCCTGAAAAAGCCCTTTTAAGTGGGTTGAATACAGATATAAATAAAGTCATTAAGACTATCGAGAATATAAAATCGTTGCAAAACGGCTCAAAAGTAAGAGTTACGACAGATATAGGTATGGATATAACTACTCGTATCAAGCATCAGGAAGTTTTTCCATATAGTGCGCGAGAGTTGGGGGGAAATGCGTTTTTACCACCTTCTGAAATAGCAAACGATTTACTTTACGATTCAACGAACGGTACGATTGTAGCAGATGTAACCGTTGGAGAGTTTCGTGTTAATGGAGAACTAATTGATGAACTCGGCATTGTGGACGAACCTGTTAAAATTATGATTGAAAACGGGCAGGTGATAGAAGTGAATGGTGGAGAAATAGCCAATCGGCTTACGAAATGTTTCTCATTACTCCCGGATAATCTTCATGTTGTTGTTGAATCGGGACATGGATTATCTGATATTGAGCCAACAGGAATTATCGGCGTTGACGAGAGCATGAATAATACTTGTCACATCGGAATAGGTGACAGAAGTATTTATCATCTTGATGTGGTAATAAGTAACCCACAGATTACAGTTTTATAAGTGCGTCATATGAAGCTAATAAGCATTTGTAAACCTATCCCTTTAACTAAAATCTTTTGTAGTGATGGTGTCATGTTTTACAAATTTGGTATTATGTAGAATTTTGTAGCGCAAAAATTCTCGCCACTTCTTGATTACGATGAATAGGTATTTCATTAGCAGAATTTTTTAACATACGCGGGGAGGCAGGTTAAAGCCTGATCTCCACACGTTCACTTTCTTTTTCGAGTATTATATTTTGCGTAAACTACTCCGTAATTGAGCATGTGAGCCATCATGTTCCCGCACGTCCTCACGCATAGTATTTTTCGCAAGGCTCCTTTGCTCCGCAGTTTATAACGCTTCAATCCACACTGGCCAGCCAAGTCTTTTTAAAACATTCGATCCAACCCTATAATCCTTTACGCGGACAACCTCGTTTGTATTCAATGCTCGCCGCTTCAACGTGTCATTTGGAACAATCACAGCCGATCTATGCTATTGAATATACAAATAAATAATAAATACTCATATTTGGTTCGTCAGTATACTTGTTAGGCATATCAAACCGTGATATAGTATTATCATTTAAGGCGGGTGTAAATACTTCATATTTACTGCTCGACCATGCAACCTAGGAGGTTGATCTTATGGGATTGAGTTCAATATTTTTTGGCTGTAACACGAGAGCAGAGCATTTCCAGTGCAGCCAAAGCTATGAATCTTTCACAGCCTACCCTTTCAAGGCAGTTAAAGGACATGGAAGAAGAACTAGGCGAGCAATTGTTGATATGAGGCAATCGGAAAATTACGTTAGCAGAGGAAGGCATGATTCTTCGCAAACGCACAGAGGAAATTGTGGAGTTAGTAAAATGGCAGAAAATGAAACAATGCTTTCAGATGAAACAGTCGCAGGCCATATTTATATCGAAGCTGGTGAATATTTCAAAATACGCTAGTCTACAAATACCTGTTAAATATGTATAGGGCGTTTTGACGCACCGTGACGCGCCGCCTGCGGATCGCACCGGAATATTTATGGGACAATCCTCTCATCGTTTCTCGTCAGGCGATGAACGGCAGTATTTTACCGGCATGGTTAAAACAAGAAAAATCCAAGCTGAAAATATTGTTGCAACTTATAACCTAACCTAAAATGCCTCATTGATGGTGAATGAAGGCATGGGATATGCTCTTTGCACTGATAATTATAATGTGACAAGGGACAGTAACCTATGTTTCAGACCATTTAGCCCAAAGCTTGAAATCGGCATAAATATCGTTTGGAAAAAATATCAGATATTCACAAACGCTGCCGAAAAATTTTTGCTGAAACTCATGGAAACGATTTGATATCAAACTGCAATGATACCAATTTGTATTCTTTAGAATGCGAATTAGTATGATGCGATTCTTGTTTTTTGATTCTTCCGTTATTCTCCGATTTTTTTAATAACAAAAAAGCAATATGGCAGCACCCTCCTATTGCCGCCATGTGAGTGCAAAGCATCCTCTGCCTTTATTAAGACGTGCCTTTGTCTATAATCTGCTCATTATTTGAGACCGAGAGATTCTATCTGAAATACTTCTTATACATATAGCGTTGCCCAATAAAAGGATTATAAAGTATATCACCAACCACATTAAAGCATTTTGCATTAGGTAAATGATCGCCAATACCGGAACAACAAAAAGAAATGATATTATGCTTGATATGTACGAACCGTGACGCGGTGTTTTTAATACCACAGAAGGAATAGTCGATATAAAACATCATCAACATTGCTGACATAATACCTACAGGGAATAACAGCACAAGCTGTCCGATAGTATATCCGTGGATTGGTGCTATATCAGGCATTACCCGTGCCGTGCTGCGATATTTGCGCCAATCAATGTTAGTAACGACGATATTATCAGCATTGCTGTAGACACAAGAATAGGAACCATGCATTTTGCAATAAACATCAGTCTAATATGTAAAGGGGTTAACAATGATTCTCCTGTCTTGTATACTTTTTCTCCGCCTACAGAATATGCAATTAAGTTCATCGGTATTCTCGGCATCATTAGCACAGTAATAAGAACAGCATAATTGAGGTCAAACATCCCCGTGAAATATGGCAATAAATAAGCAATAAGCGCGGGGCCAAAACCCATATATCCAAAGATTATGAGCAGCATTTTCAACTTCATAAGGTACTTTAATTTAAATCCTAAAACAATCCCAAACTGCGATTTCGGCACAATGTAAGATGCATGGGTTTTATGTATTTTTCCGGCATTTTTAGTTTTTATGTTTTCAAAATAATTAGATTGCTTCATTCTTATTATAATGCCAAGCCATCAGCGTTGTTTGATAACCAGCAAGCCAATTTGTCAACGCGGAGAATAAGGCGGTTATTCCAAAAAACATACCGCAAACGAAAGACAGAATTTAAATTTCCCTCAAATAATACTTTTCCCGTTCATGGCGGTTGATAAAAGAGTTTCGAGTGTTCTGTGTTCCCGTTCCCCCGCCAAACTATCTGAAAGTATTGGCCTCAAGAACATAGCCGTAAAGATGTTTGCCAACACCAAGGGCGTTATTATCGAGGTCGATTCCCCTCGACGCAAAAAAACGGAACTATAATACCCGAAATGACAATACATAAACAATAAAATACAATCATGCCTTTTTCACGTTTGAATTAGGCGAGTTGTATGCGAGAAACAAGATTCGATTTATTTTTATTTGCCCGCTCCCTCTGATTCTATATCTATATACAGCTTTTCAAAGCTGAATTATCCATGCTCTGTATAAAGGTTACTGTCTTTGAGTGACGATATGGAATCGGTAAAGATATTCCGTCTATGACGGAATATACTGATTTTGTCGCACATTTTTTGACCTCTTCAAGATTGTGCATAGTCATAATAATTGTTGTTCCGTGTTCTTTTGCAAGCTCGGACAACATATTTCTTAAATCTGTCGTGCTAACAGGGTTAAGCCCGTTGGTAGGCTCATCCAATAATAGAATATGCGGCCTGTGCAACATAGCACGGATTAAAACAACTTTCTTTTTCATGCCTGTGGAAAACCCTTTAATAATCAAACCTCTCTTATCAAAAAGATCAAACCTGCTTAGTAACTCGTCAATACGTTTATTAGATTCAATACGGCTCATGCCGTAAATATCCGCAGTTATCGTATACGGTTAATGGCTCATACAATCCTACATTTTCCGATAAAACACCACACATACTCCGCACAAAACAGCCATCTTTTATAGGATTATTTCCAAAGACCGTAATATCCGGTTCCAATAGTCCAAGAAGCAATCGAAGCGTTGTTGTTTTTCCGGCTCCGTTATGCCCAAGAAGCGCATAGACTTCGCCCTCTGAAATGCTTAAATTAAAGTCGTTAATAGCAGTCACTTCGCCAAACGTCTTTTTGACTTTTTCATACTCTCATCCTTTTCCGTTTATGTGCAGTTTGCTATACGTTTTATGTAAAGTCAACTATATATTTTAAAGTGAAGATAATTTTACGACACCAAAAATGTATAAGACTTGACTAAAACCCGTAGTGTTACTATAATTATTATACGATTGGAGAGTGAGGTGAAGGCGGGCGGATGAAAACAAGAATACGCGAACTACGTAAACAGCGGCGAATTTCCCAAGAGGAGCTAGCAAAAGCTTTGCATGTCACTCGCCATACCATCACTTCAATTGAAAATGAAAAATATATTGCCTCATTGCCTCTTGCCTATAAGATTTCAAAGTTTTTCGGGCTAACTATTGAAGATGTTTTCGACTTCTCAGATGTGGAGGATATTGACTATGGAATCTTTTGAAAAAAAGATAAAAAACAGAGTACTCATACAAACAATTAAAGCCATAGTTATCAGTGCGTTTGTTATTATAGTGTTTATAATAAAAGTGCGTTTACATGGTAATATTGAATCGGTGAGCGATGTGGATAGAAGCATTCTTATTGGCCTATTTTTCGGCGGAGAGATTTCGTCAATCAGTGCTATTCTAAAATATCGCAAAGCGCTTAAAACTCCTGAAACATTGGAAGAATTACATATAATAGAAACAGATGAAAGAAACAGAACAATAACATTAAAAACTTGCCAGTCAACTATGAACCTGACATGCGCTTTATTGGGTTTCGCCGGAATCGTCGCTTCATTTTTCAGCCTGACGGTTTTATTGACGATTGGCATTATTCTAATTGTACTTTTAGGGCTATATTGTGCGTTGATGTTATATTACTCACGGAAATATTGATAATAACTTTGTTAAATATAATTAGCTACACTTTTCCTTTGAAATAGCCATTTTAAACCGTTTTTTCACTTTTACAAAAACAAAAAATATAAATAAAAAATAATTTATTTTTGACGATTTTTTGACAAATTAAAATAAGCAGGGGTATCTTAAAATTAGAGATACCCCTGTATCAAATCAAACACAATTCGTAAATAATTGTCATTTCACGAATTTGCGAATTGTTTTTCATACTTCCCATACAGCTTCTGGACAAACCCATCAAAAAACGGATAGTCCTTCAAAGTATTTATCCAATACCCCGGTGAATTAATCCTTGAATCCCGGATCAGCTCCAGCAGCATCCCTTCTAACGTCAATTCCTCTGTCCTTGGGCAAGCCAAGCCTTATACACCTTCATAATGCTCTGCCCGTACTCCGATTTCAGGTGTGTCAAACCAGGCACCTTTCCCCACGGGACTGTTATTTGTTGCTCCTAAGTCGCAATAGTTATGCTGTTCCTGCAATACTTGTCCGCCGAACCTGAACCAGCCTGTTTCATGGATTGCCTGGCAAAAGGCGATATCCCCGCGAACACCTTCCAATTTCCCCTCGCTGATGAAATATGTAGCAAGCGCAACCGGTGTACAATTAATTTTTGCCGCCGGATTATTTTTGGCCAAATAATCCGCAAGTTGTTGCGCTGTCAATTCGGATATTCCCATGATCGGGTGTTTTACGACGTCTGCGATCGGCCCGGCTGTGTAGGCGGCGCCAAATATCTCACAAATAGCCTGCGTTAATTCCGCTGCGCATTCGTTTCGAAAAGATTCGTATTTTAATAGGTTGGCTTCCGTCCTGTTGTCCATGAACCCGCATTCCACTAGCACGGCGGGCATTTTTGTCTCCCTCAGCACATGGAAATCCGCTTGTTTTACTCCTCTGTCCCTTTGCACAGTACCCTTTATCAGCCATTTATGGACGGTCTGAGCGTGTTTATATGTTGTACTGGTATTGGATAGTCCGGAATGAATATAGGTCTCTACGCCGTTGGCCATCCCCCAAATACCCTTGTCGGCGTTCGTGTGAACGGACAAATAGAAATCGGCGGGTTTATTGTACTTATTCTTGATTGTGTTATTGGCAAGCCCCGTCCGGGTGGCAAGTGGGACATCAGCATCACTTTCGGCAACGTTCAGCACATCAAAACCGCATTGCTCCAACAGGGGAATCATTTTTTGCACAATGGCATTGTTAAATTCCCGCTCATGCATATATGTACCATCCTCATACAGTGGCGTTCTTTTGCCCGGCGTGTTCATGCCGTGGCCTGCGTCCAGGGCAATTAGTTTACTCATAGGTTTTGCTCCTTTCCAAATAAAAAAACCACACTATAAAAGTGTAGTCAGAGTGTCGACAAAATGAATTTTTATTCATAACAAAAAAACATAGCTTATCACCCAATGTCATTAAGTTAAAGAAAAAACTTAAAAATCAAAAAGGAGTAGAGTGTAAAAAAACACCCTGCTCTTTTTTGAATAAAAATAGACACAAGAAATAATCAAAAAAAGCTTGACAAATAGCGAAAAATGAGGTGCAACACTTGAAAAAAACACATTTTTTAGGAGGCTGCGCCAATGAATGAATAATCTAATGTCGTGAAAGAAAAACTGACATCTCTCATAACCGAAATGTGAACCACTCCGGCATTATTCGTGAAAAATCCTGACAAAGACTTTACCAGGAAACAGACTTTACCAGGAAACGAAAACAGACCTTCGGAACCGTTATGGAATTGCTAATCTCTATGGGTGGGAACAGCGTTTATAAGGAACTATTGGAATCGCAAGGCTATGCTATAAACACAGCTACCACATCTGCTTTTATTCAACAAAGAGACAAAATCTTAGCGTTTGCATTTGAATTTCTGCTTAGTGAATTTACAGGATTTCATTCAGCTGTCAAAAAATATCGAGGTTATAGGTTGTTTGGTGTTGATGGTTCAGATTTGCATATCCCAACTAATCCTGATGACACAGATACATATTTTCAAACAAAACCCGATGTAAGAGGCTATAATTTTTTGCACATTAACGCAATGTATGATTTATGCAATAGATTCTATGTTGACACTATTGTCCAATCCGGCAGGCATCAGAACGAACATAAAGCGTTAGTCAGCATGGTTGACCGTTCTCATATCAAACATGATGTCATCGTTATTGCCGACAGATATTATGAAAGTTATAACGGTTTTGTACATATCGAAAAGAAAGGTTGGAAATATATTATACGAGTCAAAGGCTTGGACAGTACCGGAATACTCTCTAAGCTAAACTTGCCGCCTGATGATGAATTTGATGTTTTCGTTCAGCGGATTATCACAAGAAAACAGACAAATGAAGTTAAGGCGCACCCGGAAATTTACAGGTATATCCCCACCCTAATAACACTACTTTTGACTTTTTGGATTTACATACAAACAAATTTTATCCTATGGCGTTTAGGGTTGTTCGCTTTAAAATCACAGATGATTTGTACGAAACGGTTATCACCAATCTTGATGCGTCAAGCTTTCCCCCGGAAGAACTCAAAAAGCTTTACGCAATGAGATGGGGCAGAGCATCGAAACATCATTCAGAGAATTAAAGTACACTATTGGACTTGCCAACTTTCACGCTAAAAAACGGGAGTACATTATTCAGGAGATATTCGCAAGAATCATCATGTATAACTTCACCGAAATGATTACCTCGCACGTAGTCATTTCTCAGACGAACAAAAACACGCTTATCAAGTCAATTTTACTGTCGCCGTTCTTGTTTGCAGACGCTTTTTGCGATACGTACCCAATGAACCCCGCTTGACGTTGAAGCCTTGCTCTGCAAGAATATTTTGCCTGTTCGTCCGGGGCCGTCAAAATATTCGTAAAACACGCCCCAAATCGGTCGTTAGCTTCATTTACAGAGTAGCATGATTCGTATATTTGCGATAGCATTTTAAGCAGAATTTCCCCTCTGCTTTCTTTGCTTACCTTTTTTTGCCCCTCCACTAAAAAATAATATAGAATTTTTTGCTAACTCCGTTCCGTTTTTCCTTATTGCCTGTTTTTTTCTATTCCCTTTCGCTAACTTAATGACATTGAGCTTATCACCATGTTTTTGTCGTTTTAAACGCTATTAGCGTACATTATGCTTATACTGTGGTGCTTTTCAATCTATATTCGCAATCGAGCAAGGC
The DNA here is from genome assembly GCA_023690525.1 of Holotrichia oblita. Classification (NCBI taxonomy): domain Eukaryota; kingdom Metazoa; phylum Arthropoda; class Insecta; order Coleoptera; family Scarabaeidae; genus Holotrichia; species Holotrichia oblita. The sequence continues at coordinate 55,362 of JALQSN010000227.1, forward strand.
GTAGAATAATTGGTCAACCCATTTGCCATCACATGGCAATTCTTGTCTAAAGATGCCCTCTTTAATCATGCCTAATTTTTCCAAAGTACGGTATGATGCTTCGTTATAAGCATTACACATGGCAACCACTTTATGTGCCCCGAAATCTTCAAAGGCATACCTAAGTATGATATTTGCCGCTTCAAAACAGTATCCTTTTTGTCGGTACTTCGGAAGAACGCAATATCCTATTTCCCAGCTTTTACGTTCTTCAACATAGCGATGGATGTGAAATACTCCAATGGGAGTTCTTTCGTCATTATTTAGTTGAATAATATATTGTTTATACCAATCGCCGTTCATTCTATCAATAACAACTTTCTTGACTTTTTCTTTATCAGTTTCGATATCATCTTCAAAATTCCATAAATCCGGATTTGACTTAATATCTACAATAAAATCAACATCGTTTATTGTAGCCAAATGCAAGATAATTCGTGAGTACATATAATTTCTCCATCCTATATTATATAAATAATGCACATACATAATTGATACCTTTGTCTTCTAAGTTTAGTGTAGCATAATCAACACTAGCATGCAATAAGTGAATAACTATTAATCAATATTCATTTATATATTAAATTTGCTTTTGTCGACAGTCTGACTATACCTATGCTAAAAATTTGAGATAATCAACTCTTTGTAAACTTTATTCCTGCCTTGTGCTGCAGTTAAATTGTTTTGCCTTTCAACTTCTTCAATTTTACAATCCGCATACAATTCCCTGATAAAGCCGAAATCGTTATAGGACAAAATAAACTTTTCTTTGATGCTTTTAAGCAGCTCGCTTAGTTTTATATGCTCATCTTGATTAAAAACAAAATCCTCCGTATCATAGAACTTTTCTGCGCCAAAATACGGCGGGTCACAGTAGAAAAGAGTATTTGGCCGGTCATATTGCTTGATCAGCGCATCATAGCTCTTGTTTTCAATAATAACAGTATTTAGCTTTTGGCTGACTTCTTGGAGATCACTGAAACGACCCATATTCCGCGCCTTGGCCCCAAATGTCTCCAGCTTTGTGCCATAGGAAACCTTTATCAAGTACAGATACCGAACTGCCCGTTGTATATCGGTCATGTTAGCAGTACCTGTTCCGGCAATCCGCTGCGCCATAGAAACAATATCTTTCTCTGTTGTGGCGGAGTTATTGCCTAGTGCGACAATCACAGAACTCAGCCTGTCAAAGTCTTCCTGAGACATTTTTGTGACGTTGGCAAACTGCGCCAACCCTGCCGCTGCTTCGTTGGCGGCTAGGTTGGTAGATTCGCCAAGACCAATCATGACCTCAGTAAATTCAAGGACGTTTTCAGTTTTTATTCCCAACTGGCCCGCCGATTCCGCTACCTCGGATATTGCTTCGGTAGAGGAGGGGATTTCAAGCGCCATATCGCGTATCCCCTGCTTTAACGCGGCGATCTGCCCGGTAGTGCCGTCAACGGTTTTTTCTATCCCGGCAAACGCTGATTCGAAATTGATTCCCGCGCTGATCGTGTCTACGGCAAAGTCCTTCAAGGCTCCCGTGATCTTCCGCAATCCGTCAACTAGCAGTTCCGCTATGATATTTGCTTTCAATATGTTCCCGAACTGACTTGCGCTAGCCCCGGCGCTGTCAAACTCCTGGCCTAATCCACATTAAAGCCCCCTTATATTTATTTTTCAATGTTTGGTTAGCGTAATAGATAGGACCGCCGGGTTGATGTGATAAAATATGACTCTTAGACAAATAGATATATCATAAGATATTTTTAATATCGTTTACGATATTTATTATATCTTGTAAGAAAAGTATTGTCAAGAGTATTTTTAATTATTCTAAAGAAATATTTTATATTCTATAGGTGATATTTATATTGACACTTGACCACAACCCCCATATAATAAATATAAAAAATGAGGTGATCGGGTGTCGTTAAGCTATGACAAGTTATGGAAGTTATTAATTGACAAAAAGCTTAAAAAAACTGAACTAAAGGCATTAGCGGGGTTAAGCCCTAATACTCTTGCAAAACTAGGTAAAGATGAAGTAGTCGATATGCAAACACTAATGAAGATATGTGATGTACTATGTTGCAACATTAGTGAAATTATGGACTATATTCCAAGTCAAAGGACGGTGAATAAATTGAAAATACCCAAAATTTATCTTGACACCTCTATTATCAGCCACTCAAAACAAGACGACGTACCTGACAAAATGAATGATACAATAAAATTGTGGGGACAAATAAAGCAAGACAAATTTGATGTTTATATCTCTGACGTTACACTTGATGAAATTGGTCGTTGTTATGAGCCTAAACAAACAATACTTACCGAATATTTGAGTGAAATCGAATATAACTTGATTACCGTAAATAAAGAAATAGACAACGTTGCCCAAAAGTTCATTGATAATAATATCCTTACAGTAAAAAGTCTTGATGATTGTCGTCATATCGCCTGTTCAATCGTCTGTGAATGTGATATAATAGTTTCGCATATAGTCAATTACAAGACGATTAAAGGTGTTAAGCTCGTATCATTAATGACTGGATATAATGAAGTTGCTATATACTCCCCAACGATGCTTATTGAAGGAGATGATTAACCATGAAAGAATTGAAAATCAGCCCTGACTTTACCCGCGAATACTACTATGAACGACGTAAAAATATGACTTTTGAAGAATATCAAGCCGACGTCCAGAGTGGCGCAAATAAGATATTGGAACGTATAGCTCAAATTAAAAGAGAAAAGGAAACAATAAAGGCATAGCCGCAACTATGCCTTTTTCTTTCCTATACTGCCGGGTAGTCTGACAATTTGGCATTTTTCGATAATTGACAAGTCAATTTCATATCTTTTTTATAGCCCTCAAAATCATCAACTCTTGTGATCCATAAACCTTATTCCGATAGACAACGTGTAGCCCCGGTACTATGCTGTCATGCCAATTCACTGTGTAAAATAACAATCTTCCTCAAATCCCGCTGTCCGGGCCGCATGGTATTTATCCCCGGACAACGAACGGTAACAAGCCCCAAATTTATATGCCGCTATCGGCTCTACAATCATTTTTGTGATTCCGGGCGGGACTATCTCGCCTGTTTTCCTATATATAGCTATTTTCTTATCCTTTTTGTGTGTAAAGAACATTTTAGCCGATACACATTCCTTATCAATGATATCACCCTTTCATACTTACGCCTGTAGAAACTCATTGTAGCGGCTCATATAAAATAACATAAGCTCCAATGAAGAGGCTGTGCCGCCTATGCGCTGCGTGGCTGCCTGATTCTTGACCGGGACAATGTTTCTGTTCCTGTCGGTCTGTATGCCCGTATTAGTCAAACACCATTTCAGAATGGGACTGTTGTTGTAGTTAATCTTTTTTGCCTGTAAGTCTGCGCCTAATTGTTGCATTGATAGGGATAGTGTTTTTGCGCCTTGAATAACACGCTCCATCTTGAAGTCGTGGGACTCCATTTCTTCTGTCCAGTAGCGGGCCGAATAATTATCGTACCCTATCCATAGCGGTGTTATGCTGTAGTTATACACCATTTCCAGAAACCATGCCGTAATATCCCCATAATTGATACTGTTCCCATTACAGAGCCGTAACAAGCCACGCTCCAGCCAAATATTATAAGGTATTCTGTCCTGTTGTACGCGCTTGTCAAAGTTCTCTGCCGGCAGCCAGTACATTTGATGTACAAACCGCTTTTCCGTTTCCTTGTCCAACATAAGCAGGGTAGCGCATGTCAAATCTGTGGTAATGGATAAATCCGCGCCGCCGATTACATCGGCATAAATATTATCACACTAACAGGCGTATATGCCATGAATGACTCTAGCTATTTAGAGCCTATTCCACAACCGACAGAAGCGGCTTTGATACTGTCACAGGTTTCTTACGTTACGCAACCGCCTGTTACTACTCAAACGCCCGCATCAAATCAAATAGAGACAGAACCGCCGATATATATATCTACATATGAACTCATATCCTCGCCCACACCGGTGCCTACAGAAACGCCAAATCTACAGCCAACAATAACGAATGAAGAAATCGAATTAATAGACATAACAACGCCTATAGGACGAAATAAGTACGTAACCGTTACCGCAAAGGGAACACCGAATACGAATTATGATATTTATGTGCATTATTCATCAGGTATCAGTAAGGCCGCTGGTCTAGAACGGAAAAAGTCCGATGAAAATGGTAATATTTCATGGACGTGGAAAGTAGGAGGGCAAACAACCAAGGCAATTCATTATTTAGAAATTATAGGCAATGATCAAACACTTAGGGTTGAGTTTGAGGTTGAATAATCCTTGAAGTAAAGGAGATGTAAATGAATGGACTATGACATCACCCGTCAAAAAGACGGCAGGTGGAAGTACATAATAAGTTATAAAGACAATGGCAAATGGCGGCAAAAATCCAAACAGGGGTTTGAATCAAAGAAGACGGCGAAAAAAGCCGCTGACGACAGGCTGGAATTATTGAAAAAGATATTACCTTTGTTGAGGAATGTAACCAAGAATATAAGGGTATTACTTTTGGGGAATTTTCAAAAGTTTTTATAGAACATGAAAAACTCTATAAAGAAAATAATACTATTACAATCTGTGAAAATGCCATCAAAAAATTTAATGTGCTTAACAAATTAGCAATGACTGAGGTAACATACAAAGACGTACAAAAATGCGTTGACAAGATGGTTGAACAGGGATACACCGCCAGCACAATCAAACTCTATGTATTAAAAATAAAAATGATATTCAGGAATGCCATTAAGCCATATAATATTATAAGTACAAGCCCTATACAAGATCTCAGAATACCTGTTGACAAAGATAAATCTACAAAAATAAAAGCGCTAACTAAAAAGAAGTGAAAACGCTTCTGGACGCTATAAAAACATCCAATACAAAATACAGTTACATATTTTATATGATTACGCTAGTTGGAATTACGTCAGGATACGGGATCGGTGAGATTCTCGGACTTACATGGTCTGATGTTGATTTTCAGAATGGGATTATAACAGTTTCAAGGCAATGGAAGAAACTCAAAGATAATACCTATGGACTTGGAACGCTAAAAAGTAAGAATAGTTATAGAACAATCCCTCTGCCATCAAATACACTAAAAGAACTAAAGGCATATAAGGCAACCGGCTTGATCGACTTTCAAAACAATCGCATTTTTCCCTCACAAAAGTACAATGGTGACCACCTCTACACTATTTAGACTATATAAAGGGCTTGGCTATAGTATTTCCGTGCATGATTTACGACACACATACATCTCTACGTTAATAGGCAATGGTGTAGATTTTAAGACGGTAGCACAATTGTTAGGTCATACTGTAGAAATGACCATGAAGACATACAGCCACTTCACAGATGATATGATGGAAAAAGCAAAAATAGCTATACAAAATATTTTCTAGTTTATTTTTGACGAATATAGAAATACCCATATAAAATCAATTGTTTATAGGGATATTATATACTTCTCACGGAAATATTGAACTACGTTAAAGAGATATTTCTTTCATAGTAAGAGGATAGTCCGCTACACAAACAACGAATTTAAGCCATTTGGGTATGACAATTACAGGTTGTATGTACGAGAAAAGAAGTTTAAAAAGTTTGCCGGCAAATGACTTTTTGATTGACTCAAAACCAAGAAGCCATTTGATTTTTGTAGTAAATTTCTTCAAAACCTTCCGCAAGCAAAAGAGCAAAGGGGTTAGCCCCTTCTTCCATAATCTAATTCATACATGCAGATAAGAGATTCAGTTCCAATTTCACTCTGGATAACATCTGTGTTTTGCATAGTACATCCCGTACAGCTCTTTAGCATCCGCAAAACCCATTCTATACTTTGACTTTTTAGCGCATAGAGTTCTTTGCTTCCTGTGGTATGCCTTATATCTTCGACTTTTTCGAGGTATTCTTCCCAAACATGGCGAACAACGAGCTTTACATGATTTTTGCTTTTCGTATATTGCTTTCAATATGGGCAGGCTTTACATTTTTCTGGATTGCTCTTTTATTCCTTATAATTGTCACGATTTGTTTTAAATACTTTAAGACTTCATTATTAGGGTAGGGCAAAGCTGCCTTCAGCGAATGGGCAGGGTGCATAGGGAAGCAAACGAAATTAACAAAGACATCCAGCAGACAACAATGTAAAAGAAGAGCAGAAGTAATATGCCCCCATTCTTCTTTATATGGATTTTTAACTCAACAATCCATAAACAAATTTACACGTTTCCAATACTCTCTGCTTTCCTTCTTCAAAAGCTTCTGGGGTGGAGTAGTGTTCCTCCATACACCAACTATGACTAAGAGCGGCATCCACGAACATACTCTTGAGAATATCCTTTTCAGAAATACCAATAATGGAACTCATTATCGCCACCATCTCCCGAATTTTGTTTTCGTTACAAGGAGTTTCGTTCATCAAAAAACGAGCAGTTTCCATTACTGGGTCGTCAACAACACCTTTAGGGTCGATGATGGTATAACCGCCTTTGGAGTTAAGCAACATATTCTCTTGATGTAAGTCGCCGTGGAGCAAGCAAACTTGATTGTGCCGTTGTTTTAATTCGGCGTATATCACCATTGCTTTATTTAAATAGAATAGCACATCGTCCAAGCCGCCCATATTTGTGAGGGTGCTGTGTATTCTCTCCATCCATGATAGGTAGGTGGGATATTGTTCTTGCCCATTATAAATATTGGGTAATCCCTTTATCGTCATGGCCATAAGCCGCGCTCGTTCTTGGTAATCGCCTACTGCCCAAATTTGGTTGCCGGGGATTATCTGCTCCAGCAATAAAACATCATCTGACAAGTCATAAGCCCAAAGCTTACAATAACCTTTTCCATCATAAGCCCGCAGACAGTTAATCTCTGTAGCTACCTCAGGACCGGGTAGGCACATTTTAAGAACGCAAGGACCGTATAAGTCCGATTCGCAGGAAAATAATAAGTTTACGGTATTGGTTGGCATAAATGATAGATTAGACAACTGCCATATATTCGTGTATTTTTCCAAACGCTTATCTACTTGTGATAAAAATTCATCGGTTTTATTACCTATGTATTTGTATATTCCTTGCCGAGCACTTTCGGGTATATCCATCATTTAACCTCCTATTGCGAATCAACTGTAACTTCAAATTTTCCTCGACTCCATAACCAGAGCGGTGTATGTATGTCAATCGGGCAATAGCCTGTGCCGAATAGAATATCTTGCCAACGCTCGGAAACCACATCTTGTATATCCGGTTGTGCTTTTTCTAAATCAGTAATAATTCCGAGTTTATGGCTTGCTTGAATGATATGAGTGTCGGGAGCAACAGTTATATGTTCTCTGTCGATAAATTTTACATCTGTATATTGTTCCATTACATATAGCCAATAATTAAGTATTTTCTTACCGCCTAAATATGGAAAAGCAGTTTTGTTTCTACTTATATATTCCTTAATTCTTAAAACGGAAAAGTTCTCTTTAATAAAAAGATTACGAATATCACTATCAAATTGTTCGTGAATAGTAGTGCAAATGGTATTCCATATAATCGGTTGCTTATTAGGTTGAATGGCAATCTTATATTTGAGCAGACATTTTCTTAAATCATCGGCAGACATTATTATAACGCGCTCTGGGAAAAAGCAATCAACAGTCGATTTTTCTTGATAAGTTTGCTTAGCGCTTTCCCATAATTTATAGGAGTTACGTTGATAATTTAACGCCATAGGAAGCGTAAAATATAAATAATTTTCCTTTGAAGAAATCTCTAAACAAGGGTTCTCATCTTCCGGCATTTTTTCTCCGCCAAGTTTGCCGTCTTTGTGTAATTCAAGCAGTTTCAAAATATCCTTTTTGATTTTTCCTTATCATTCATTCGGCGTAAATCCTTTAACATTATTTTCTTAGTTGGTGGTATTATTACTCGCCAACGGCGGCAGGGGTTTTATAATTTATTTGGTATTCAATAAGTGAGGTGATGACTTGAATCCACAAACCGGACGGCCAAAAGTAGAAAATCCCAAAGATGTTGATATTAAAGTTCGGCTTGATTCTGACACAAATAAAAAGCTTCTTGATTATTGCAAAACACATAATTTATCTCAAATGAAGTAATGCGAAAAGGTTTATATCCGCTTTTGTCCAATGAAAAATAATGGAAACGTCGGCTTCTCGGAAAAGATATACGCCACTTCCCCAGTTACAGTTTTACATAAAAAGGCAAACCACATAAATATTATACACTGTGCGGAGAAGCTTTTCAATGAATAATTAAAACTTTATTTAAAGGACGATTATATGCAAAGTATTTTAGAAGAATTTGCACGTGGCAATATATCGCCTGAGCCACACTATTTTAATCGCAACTCGCATTACTGGCAAATAATGAAAACACTTTCAGATTGTGAAGCTAAGCTGTTTGAGGTTTTAGGTGAACCTGAAAAAGAAATACTCCGGCAATTTATAGATGTACAAGTTGAAATAAATCTTTTATCCGGCACTGACCGCTTCATCCATGGCTGCCGCTTGGGTGTACTTATGACAATGGAAGTCTTTAACGGTGCAGACGATTTAAGGACAGGCGGTGAAGCGTAATGGCATATAAATTCAGAGCCTTCATTTTTAACTTTACATCTCTTGCCAGCGCAGTATAAGGATCTAAAATAGACAACATACGCTTTGCGTTTTCAACATCTTCCTGCTCATAGCCTGTAAAATCACCTTTTCGTACCGCTTCTTCTTGGTAATTCCAAAAACCATTGATATGATTGAAAGACCCCGGATTCTTCCTCGTTATAATCGCCTATGTCGTATCTAAATTCATAAGTGGAAATTTCTGTATGTTGTATAGGACAACGCCGTATGTTTTGTCATAGCGGCCTAATTCTCCGTACCGCCTAATGCGGTCGGTCGGCTTGAGTGAAAGTTAATTCCTCGTAACCTTAAAAATTGAGAGAGTTTTCATTGTTAAAGTTAGGGTTTTCTCTAAACTCAATTAAGCCAATGGGCTCTGTATATTGCTGTGCTGCGTTTTTCAATATTAGTTCCCCAATAAAATTAGAGTCAAATTGCGGTTTCAATTTCTTCTTGCGTTTGGAATACCTTAGTATTTTCAACAGTTTCTTTAACCTCGGTGGTGTATCCCGATTCAATACTTTTATTAATGCTCGTATCAACCACAAGTAAATTTCCATATCTATCACAAGGAAGAAAAGTGCAATTTTGGCACTTTACATATGGGATAAGACTTTTGCTACTATCTTCTTTTTTAATCTATGTGCGTAAACTCTCCCCTCTTTAGGGTTAATAACGTATAAATTACTGCCTTCCCCATTAACTGCATTGCCTGTGTATCCACCAATAGGCTCTCCCCGTTTTGTTGTAAAGTAGTTTTTGCCCCGGCTAACAGCACAAACTCACGGATTACCATATATATCAGAGTTATAGTTGTAAATGCTCATAATCAGTACCTTTTTTTCAGCACTTGCGTCTACAGTGTTTTCTTCTTTTTCGCCTACAAACTGACATCTGTCATTTCCTTGATTGTTATTTCTTTCGCCATTTGCTCTATGAAGTTCATTTCCTGTATCCATTCCATCGGGTTTGCCGATTTGTCAGGCATTTGCTCCATTTCTATTTGATTCATCAATATTTAGTTCTTCATTTTCTTGATGGAATTCGGCACTAGGTTCTGTATTTCTATGCAATAAGGCAGTAGTTCCCCGCTAGTTTCCGATACGACCCTTGATTGTATTCCCTCAGATATTCCAGAAGCATTTTTCCCTATGCTGTCAAGCTTGATTTGCTCATGGTTCAATTTTCCTTTACTTGCGTTTTTAATTCACGCTCAATCGATTTCGATTGCTGCAAACATTTTCTTTGCGAAAGTATTTGTCATTTCGCCAGGGGCGGTTATCGTGTCTTTAGTGTTAATTCAGGAAAGTTTATTATGTATCATCTTGTAAAAGGATACAGTTTCATCGTTACTTATTCCTGATTTGCTGCCCAAACGTACCATTATCATTATTTGAGCGCTTACAAATGCTGTAAAACCTATCCCCATAAGTGCGTTCACTTATATTTTCGCCTACTGTGAATTTGTCTTGGTTTTCGTCTAAAACACGTTTAAATTTTTCCTCTAAACAAAAAAACAAAACGGGTACTAAGACTTAATTCTTTGCTTGTAGACGAATCTAAACCATATTTTTCAATCAGAACTTCTTTAAGGCAGTCTGCTTTATCGAGGGTAATACTTTTATCCCATAACTTAAAAGGGAGTTCTTCGTCTTTGCCGTCTTTACGCTCTAATTGTGATATGTCGTATAATTGCTTTCGGCTGTCAGTTGCAGTAACGCTGTCTAAATTCGTAATAGAAATATCCTTTTCTTCGGAATTCTTTAGCCTGTTCCAAAATCTATTTCATATTTCAAGGTCGGCTACTGTCTTCAGCCTTATACTGCTGTTTTTAGCTTGTGTGTATATTTGCAGTTGCTCAAAAATGGGTATTTAATGGGTATTTATATGTATACAAACTGCTTTTTAAAAAATCTATCCAATTGGGATGTTTCTTGCTATCCTTGTAAGTAACGACAGTTAAGCCCAGCAATGTACTGTTTGCATCTTTTTTCAATGTTTTTATTTGGTCTAGATCCAATAAAATGATCTCTTTCGATTATTTACCTGTTTAAAGGTAAAAGACAACCATGACCACCGCTAAAGCGCTATCACTACCCTGTCACCCGTAAACGGGGCATCGTATTATCTGGTCGGTTGTGATGTCTTTGCTGGTTCTTTACATATTCCGCTATTGCCTTTTCGTTTCGTTCCGCCGTGTCTACATAGTACCCTCTACACCAGAAATCTCTGTTTCAGTATTTGTACTTCAGGGTTGCATGTCTATCGAATATCATAAGTGAACTTTTTCTCTTTAGATAACCTACAAAGTTTAACACTCTTAATTGCGGTGGTATTGACGCTATATAGATGATATGGTCTTTGTACGTGCTCACCTCTATTATTTCCACTTCTTTATACTCGCATCGTTTCCTTATGTTTGCTCCCTCATCCTTCTTTACTCTCCATATATTGCCTGTCTTCTGAATTTTGGTGCAAAAACTATATGATATTTGCTATTCCACTTTGTATGTGCTAAATTTTTTAAATCCATCTGCATAACCTCCTTTGATTTTTAATGTATCCAATGGTTTTTATTTTTTTGCAAAATTAGATTACTGATAATTTCGATACTCATGATATAATCTTAAATTATAACGAATATCCGCATATACTGAACGCATAAATAATATCCAATATAAACACTTACTCAATAACAGTCCATTCATCATCGACAATAAGCAATGCTTGTGTGTTCGCAAGAGCGATAACCTCTTTCTTGGTCTTATCAACGATTCCCGTAGGATAACCCTTTTCGCAATGAACATCCATCTTGCAATCTACATATCTCAAAATCGGCCCATAAGATAAAGCCAGAAGGCTGCCCGCACTTATTCCAGCGTATACACCGCCGTTATTCACCAGCTCATTAATATACTTGTTAAAACCCGTTTTCATTATTATCGACTCGTACAACTGCATATCACCGCCATTAATATAAATAGCGTCATATTGTTTTATGTCTTGATTCCATTCATCGTTAAGATAGTAATTAAAAAGGTTTTTAGATAAAAAGCCTAATTCAATAAGCTTGCTGTATTCACGAAAAAACACATTTTTAGGGTCATAATAATGTATGGAATCATCTTGCTCCGTCAAAAAAGGGTATGCAGATACAAGGACCACTTTAATAACCTGCGGTTCTTTACCTACAAGTTCGATAAATTTTTCACTTATAGAAGGATAAGAACCAAACCCACCTGAAGTTAGTAACAACTTTTTCATTTAGGTTCTCCTTTACATAAGATAAAAACTCTATGTAAGTCATACGTTTTTATTGCTACTTTGATTATATTTTTAACTGTATATAGTATCATATTTTCGAACCCAAAACAATCCGATATTAAAAATACTAAAGATGCAGGGCAAGCTCTACTAAAACCAATGACCTAGTGATGATACGGTAATGCGTACCACTTCTGACGGTGTGTTGTTTTTATGGGAATTCTACTAAAGAATTAAATAATTTTTATAATATCGCCAACTTCACAATTTAAAGCAACACAAATTTTTAACAATATTTCTTTGTCATATCTTACTACCTTATTTTTGTAATAATTGTCTATAGTTTGATATTTTATATCAGTACGCTTTGAGAGTTCATACCTTGAAATTTTTTTTGATTCCAATATCTCGTCTAAAATCAAGCATATTCTTTTTTCCATAATTTCACCCTTTATATACCTTAACAAGTATATAAAGCATTGACAATTTACCCAAATAGGTATATACTTATATATGGATATAAAAACAAATGTTAAGGTTGATAAAATGAAAATTTATGAAATTGAACTTGATGAAGCTGTATCAGATTTTTTTGAGGAAATCGCAATGATTGTACAGCGTCCTATCGAGGTACTTCTATCTGATGCCTTATTCAAAGAGGTTGAAATAATAAGTCGCAAAACATCGGAATCTCCTGTCATTGATGACGAAAATTTGTCGTAAAAAAGCACACCGTGGATAGTGGTACGAATTACCGTACCACTATCCACGGTGTAGGTTTATTTCCATATGTTATCCTTTAGGTTGAATAGTCGCAAATTTTTTTCATAACTTCAACATACCGTAAGAAGATATGAAAAAAATTGCGTACTTTGACCCCTAAAGCAGTACATTATGTATTTACTTAACTTCTTTAAGTTTAAATCTTGTTACCATGTTGCTGAGATTTTCCGACTGGCTGGATAATTCTTGCGAAGTGGAAGCGGTTTCTTCACTCGTTGCCGAATTACCTTGAACAATTTCTGATATTTGGTTAAGTCCGATGGTAATTTGCGAAATGGCATCAGCTTGTTCGAAAGAGGCAGTGGTTATCTCATAAATAATACTTGAAACCTCATTTATGTTATCTATAATGGTTTTTAGCGACTGTGCCGTGATTTGTGCAATTTTAGTGCCTTCATTTACCTTCATAATAGAATCTTCTATCATGGTAGCTGTTTCTTTGGCGGCAGCTTGGCTTCTTCCCGCAAGCTTCCTGACTTCTTGGGCAACAACAACAAAACCTTTACCGTGCTCGCCGGCACGTGCCGCTTCAACCGCAGCATTCAAAGCAAGAAGATTGGTTTGAAATGCTATATCCTCAATCGTTTTAATAATCTTGGAAATATTGTTGCTAGAATCATTAATACTCTCCATTGAATCAAGCATTTTATGCATTTCTTCATTTCCAGACAAGGCGTCCTTTTTGGAGTTTTCAGATAATTTATTTGCACTGTTGGCATTCTGGGCATTTTTTTTAGTTTTCTCATTAATTTCATCAATCGTTGCCGTAAGCTCCTGAATCGAACTGGCTTGCTCCGTTGCGCCGGTCGCAATTACCATACTGCTTTCAGAAATGTTCCTAGCGCCACTAAAAACTTGTTCAGTTGCCAAATTTATGTTTCCTATAGTACTATTCAGTTGGTCTATAATCATATTCATAGATTCTTTAATGCTTTTGAAATCACCTACATATTCACCTGTCACGTTAATATTTAAGTTTGCGGACGCAATTTCGCCCAATACATAGGAAATATCTTTTATATAATTAGAAAGAGTCTCTGCTGTACTGTTTAGAGAATTAGACAGCAAAGCCAGATCGCCTTTAAAAACATTTTTAACTTTTACATTTAAATCGCCTTGGGATAATTTTTGTAATACGTTTGAAGATTCTAAAACAGGTTCAGTAATATTTATAAGTACTTCGTTAAGTCCTTGCATAATTTCAGCCCAGCCACCTCTGAAGGTTTCTGTTCTTGTCCTAATCGAAAGGTTGCCTTTTACAGCTTCATTCGTCAACATAGTAATTTCCGATCCTACGCTATTTATATTTGCACGCATTTCTTCAATGGCATCGTTAATAAACGCTTTTTCGCCAGGCAGATATTCCATTGAAACATCGAAATCTCCGCCTGCCATTTTGCCAAGGCAAGTCATGGCTTTTTTAGTGGTATCAATATGTCCCGACACCATATTGTTTAAATGTTTTACTACATCACTATAAGCACCTTTGTATTTGTTGTCGTCAATAAAATGACTGATTACCCCTTTTTCATTGTGAAGTACAGCCATATTGCTTAAATCAGTGATTAAACTACTAATGGTATTTACCACTATATCCAAGGTTCTTGTCAAATCTCCTATTTCATCTTTTGTATTGCTTGCCAGATTCGATTCCAATTGCCGTTTGCTATTTCGCTCGCCGATTTGCTCAAGCTCTTAATCGACCTAGAAATAGAATTACCTATATAAAATGCCAAAACAAATGCAATAGTAACAAGGGATACTGTTAGTAAAACGAGGGAGATCACCGCCATCTCGGCCGAGTTTCCGGCGCTTACTACAACATTATCTTTATACTCCATAACCGGAGCAATCATTTCGTTAAGCAAAGTGTTTATTTCGCCAGATAAAGGAATAATCTCTTTTAGAACCGCATCTGCTTCAGCCGCTGTCTTCTCTGGATAGTTCAAGAACTTCCATGGAACGTTGCGCATATTGTTCAATCAAACTTTGTAATTTATATGCATTTTCATTATTTTTATTTTTTATTTCCAAATCACGCCGTGCATCACTATTATTTAGACGAATGTATTGCTCCAAACGATCTTTGAACGAAGTATAAGCTTCTTCATACTGAGGCAATAAAGTATTGTTAATCATATCTAAATCGCCACTGTTCATTACAAAGTTAGCAGATCTATACCGCATCATCGCAAAATCTGTTTGTATTGTTAGTAACCTCTGAACTCTCTCCTGCGGAAATGTCAAGAGATAAGAATAATTATCATTTACATTTATTACTGACCCAGCTCCTATAGTTGCTACAATGATAGAGAATACAATTAAGATCCAAAAGCTAAGAAGCAATTTTGTACGTACTTTTAGATTTTTAAACCATTTCATAAGCTTTTCCTCCTTGATTTTTATTTTGTCGGCTATACGCTGTTTACCTGTGTTATCTCTTTAAGGCACAAACCATCAGGATTCTGAATATAATTTTGATGATTACATAATAAAAGTAACAAGGTATACTTTTAATCTATTGACAAAAATAGTTGGCATGTCAATGCTACCATATTTGTAAAGTATGTAAAATGGATTTCGGATTATACGATAAAAACGATCTTCAAAATTTAATGAACTAAAAGTTGCAGAATATACAGATCCAATTGTAGTTTTGAAAATTTGATATATTAAAGAGAATGGTCCAGGAAAACTTTTACAAATATAACCAAATTAACAATTCAAATTTCATGGTATAATGTATATTATAACGTAAAAATCTTAAAATTACAATACAAAAAACCACACTTTGATGAATGATACGGTAAACCACTATGTACAATGTCTAACTATTTTTCCCGCACCCTGACAGGCATATTGATGGCATCCATAACTTGGCGTTTATCCTCGTAGTCCCACATTATCCCAATCGTCCAAGTAATCTGGAATGCGAAGCATGCGTGAACACGCGAGGATAGAAGACACTTTATGTAAGCTGCCAAAGCGTCCGCTTATCAAAATTCCAATGCGGCAGCTTTGGTTTTTGCCTAGAAAAGGCGAAATACCCACGCTAGAAGAATCTATCGCGCATGTCGCAAGCAAGATGCGTGATACCAACACCTCTTCGCAGTCACTCTAATTTGTAAGTAACACCATTATATGATATAATTTAAGTTATTTTCTTTGGATATGCGGTACTGTGTGCTTGCATTTTGGTATTTTTCGCATAAGGCAAATCCTTACGGAGGGTAACATGATACCACTCTACATATGTGATAATAACGAAGAAGAAAAGGAATACCTGTGCAAAATGGTTGAATACCTGATTTTGATTCATGGTTATGATATGCGGGTTGTATTAGCCGCCGCGACCCTGGAAGAAATTCTTACGTATAGACAAACCCACTCAACTCTCAATATATATTCTTGACGTAGACTTAAAGCATGAAGCCCATAACGGTCTCACGCTTTCGAAGAAGCTTTGGAAACTGGATGCACGGAGGTTCATCGTTTTTTCACCACGCAAGGGAAAATGATGTATGAGACTTTTTAGATACCGTTTGGAGACAATGGATTATCTGATAAAGGAAGAACCAAGCAGGCTGATGACGTGCCTTAAGAAATGTTTGACCGAAATAGACGGGCTTGCCACAGACAATAAAAAGAACAACCAGAGCTAACTTTACCGTAAAAGCGGAGGGCTACGTATTTCATGTTCCAATTAAAAAAATCCTGCACTTTAAGACAGCAGGCAAAATCCATCGTGTGGTCCTTCACGCAAAAGACAGGATACTGGAGTTTCGGAGAGACATAAGCGCACTGGAGAAAGATATAGGTATGAAGATACATCGCTCCTGTCTGGTAAGAACAAAATCAGTCAAGCTAATTACAGTAATGGGATGCTTGTTTTGGCAGGCGGCTCCGTGTGCCCGATTTCCCGAAAAGGGAAACGCCTGCTAAAAAAGATTTTTTTAAGAAAAAGGGGATTTGTAAGGTATGAATGATGCCATCTCGTTTCTGTTATTTATATTTATTTTCTATTGCCATGATTCTATGTCGGCATATATTGCCTATTTGATTGCCGGAAGAAGGATGCCGTACCGTAAAATATTTACATGGCAGATTCCGGCGGCTTTGATTCAAAGCATCGTATGGATGGCGTGGGTAATCATTCCTAATTCCCCCAACATACTCATTCAATCTCTATTGACATTCTTTTGGATGGTATCTGAAATTACGCTCATGGTGTCTTGGATATGGTTTTTATTCAGGAATACGGATAGAAAGAAAAGGCTCTTTTATGTGTTTACAATTTTTCCCTTGTATAATATAGGCAGTTATGGCGCGTACATCCTGATAGATGTGATGATGCGGGAAAACCAGGGATTTATGGCCTCTACTATCGTATGGACTCCGGATGAGTTTTTCCTGTACCTTGCTTCGTTTGTATTTACACACACGGGTATCGCGCTGATTATCCGATTTATTTCCAAAACGAGTTTTTGGAGCAAACTTCAAGCTTTTGGTAACTATCCTAAGCTGTATATACCAATGGGTATAATCTCCATTTTGGGCTATTCCCTCCTTGCCCATTTCGGTATTAAATTTATGCCGGAAACTTGGGTTTGTATTGTCATAAACCTTTTTAGTCTAGCGCTTCTTGCAGTCGTCGTACTCATGGTCAGCGACATCAAAAGGACTGAGAACTTAACTGCGGCCCAAAATCTACTTCTTCAGCAGCAAAACTACATCACTACGCTGGAATCCATACAACAGAAAATCAGGGGCATTCAGCACGATTATAAAAATATGCTGTCCGGGCTATACGCTCAGGCAAGCGAAGGCAACGCGGAGGCTGTAAAAGAATACATTGGCACCAATCTGTTGAAGGTGGACGAAACGGTCAGGGAAGACATAAGACAGATGAACCAACTGACCCGGATTGAGATCCCGGAGTTGAAGGGACTTATCATGGCTAAAATGCTGGAAGCAGGACGTGACGAGGTTTCCTTCCGGCTGGAAGTGATGTTTCCGGTCAAACGGGCGTCCATGACAACGGAGGATTTGCTGCGCTGTGTGGGTATTTTACTGGATAACGCTATTGAAGAAGCCCGAACGCAAAAGACGCCCTGTTACCTTTTTGCTGTTGCAAGAAGACACGACGTTGACCGTTGTTGTGAAGAATCTGGTGCAGAACAAGCCGGACTTGACCCGAATATGGAAAGAGGGCTATTCCACCAAAGGTCCCGGCAGAGGAGTTGGTTTGTCCAATTATCAAAATATAATCCGAAAATATTCGAATGCGTCACAGGAAACTAAAAAGTCGAGGAGGAATATTTCGTACAGGTCTTAGTGTTGGTGGAAAATCGGTGAGGTTCGAGAAAAAGGAGGATTTGTAAGGCATGAATTTCGGTAGTGCTTTTCTGTTTTTTAGTGCTTTTCTATATGCTTGATCCATTGATGGTGTATATCGCATATTTGCTGGCAGGGAGAAGGATACCATACCGAAAGGTTTTTGCGTTGCAGATTCCGATGGTGGCCCTTATTCCAGGAATCGCATATTCGGCTCTTGTTATCATTAACAATTCTTCTATTTATGATTCTCCAAACATACTTATTATTTATATTTTGACAGCGCTTTTTACGCGTCTGGAACTGTAATCACAGTATTCTGGGTATATTTTTTATTCAGGGATACGGATAAAAAGAAAAGATTCTTTTATGTGTCTATGGTTTTCCCCTTCTCCAGTATAGCGGATTATGGTTCAAACATCCTATATAAAGTGATTGATTTCACAAGAATTCGTTGGAAGACCTTTCAGTGAACACGGAAGGTTCTTAAATGAGAGCAATCCTGCACTATGTTCCAAATCTGTTGAATGTGATATAATCGCTAGTTCAACAGATATAGGATATAACTCAAAAAACACTATAAATATCGGGTTTTGAAATCACTTTGTTATGCTGCAAAAAGCAAGAAGAAGATTTCGATTCCCGTAAATTGCTTAGACAAAAAACCCAGTATTTAAGCCAAACATGTTTATATTTGGCTTGTTTTTTTGTAATCAATGTGTTATAAAATGCTGTATCTTCTGCATATTCTTCTTTTTTACCGATACACGATATACCAGGTGGGCTGGTAAACTCAAAAAACATCAAGCCTTATAATAACAGACAGCAATAAGTATATATGACAATGACCTTTGGCTGCTGTTCCATTCTTTTCTGCAAAAACAATTTTTCCATCATTAATTAAAATTCCAAAAGTCGTATGACTGATATTGTTTTCTCTATCTGCTGTAAAGAAATCATGGTAACTGGACAAAAACAAAAAACAACCGGGCTGCCCCCCAAAGGGACAGCCCGGAAATAATCCAAAAAGGATTTTTGATGTACTAATGATGATATTAACCAAGCAATTGCAGTACGTTCTGAGGAGCCTGGTTTGCCTGTGCAAGCATAGAAGTAGCAGCCTGTTGCAGTACGTTTGCTTTTGTCAGGTTCATCATTTCTTTTGCCATGTCAGCATCGCGGATACGAGACTCAGCAGCAGAAAGGTTCTCGGAGGAGATATCCAAACTCTTTTGAGTATATTCCAGTCTGTTTTGAGCAGCACCAAGTTTGGAGCGTTCGGTAGTAACATAGGAAAGTGCGTCATCCAAAGTATCAAGGTTTTTGTGATATCAACACCAGAAGCCTTTAATAGGTTGATATCTGTGTTTCCTTTTCCGTCGCCAATACCCAGAATATCGGATTTAGCTGAGCCGATCGTCATTTGGAAGCCTTGTTTCGCATTTGCGCCAACTTGGAAATAAAGACCTTCTTTTGCTGTTGCGCTGTTACCCTTCGCTGCCTTAGCCGCTTCATATTTAGCTTCCGCCATATTCTTTTCAGCCTTGGCGATACCGTTTTTGGTTACGGATTCATTAAATACGCCTCTAAGGTTTGCTTCACCTTCCCATGCAGCGTCCAGCGCCTTCTTGCCAACGTCATATTCTCCGCCTTTTTCCATGAATGTCTGCGTTTTGTCAACAGCCGCAATAGCGTCTTTAGTTGCATTGACAATCGCCGTCACATTATCGCCCTTACCGGATGCATCATATTTGGCGATTTCTCTTAATCTGTCGATGTCCAATGGATCGTTGAACGCATCCTTTAAGTCCGAGCCTAGCACGGTAGAAACGTCCTCGCCAACGGCTTTCCACTGGTTATTTGCTGCTATACCTATGCTGGCAAAAGCCCCTGCCCCGTTTTGATTTAAGAAGGCCAGAAATCTTTTTTCCGCGTCAGTGGCAGTACCAGCGGAAAGAGCTGTCACCTCTGTACCTAGACCTTTTATCGTCTCGGATGCAGTTCCAACTTCTACAAGAATATCAGCATATTTTCCAACGACTCCATCTTTGGTGACAGTAGTCTGCGCCCCTGCAGTACTCTGGTTGGCTACTGTTAACGTGTCGTCTCCTGACGTATATGCGCCTGCAGTTAAACCCTTTACCAGCGGCACCATTCGCTCCATAAAAAGGCTTTCATGGCGGTATCAAGAGCCCCGCCAGTTTTTGCGTAGGTGTCGTAAGCCGTACCAGCAGCGTTTCTTGCGCTTTGCGCTTTATCTGCCGGACAAAGAAGCTGCGTCAAAAGCTGCTTTTAGTCTATCAACGGATTGGCTGGTAGCGCTGGAGCCAGCATAGTCGCCGCTGATCAGTTTCTTTTTGTTAAATTCAACTCTTTTTCTGCCATCGAGTCAATTTCGTAATAAAGCTGGTCAACTTCGTCCTGGATCTTTTGACGGTCGCCAGTGCCCTGTGTGTTGTGTTTGTGTGTCGTTGGACACCTGAACAGTCAGCCACGGATTCTTCGAAGCATGTTGTCGATTTCTTGTAAGCCGCCTTTCTGCTGTTTGAAGAAGGCTAACTCCGTCTTGCGCGTTTTTTGGATGCTTGATCCAGGCCGCGGATCTGTGCTCTCATTTTTTCGCTGATTGCCAAGCCTGCCGCGTCGTCTGCTGCGGAGTTGACTCTAAGACCAGAAGATAGTCTGGAAGAAGCCTTCGATTGGTTTGTTCCTACTGTTTTCAGGTTTCTGTGGCTATTTAAAGCCAGTACGTTTGTGTTAACTACCATATTACTCATGTGTATTGTCCTTTCTTTGGTTATCCGGGTACTCCATGTATCCCGCCCCCCATGTTAGTTTTATGAGAATTAGCTATTTATAATCACTTAAATCGGCAAAAGCCGTTAAGATAATTATCAGTTTTATTCCGGGGCGCCCGTTCTTTGTGCGCCTGCCGGCTGAGCTCCGACTTCGCGTTTAGCTTCTTCGTTTGCCTTACGCCTTGATTCATCGGATTTAAGTTTGTTCATCCTTTTGTACTTTTCTGAACGCAAGCGCATTCTGTCTTCTTGTTCGCATCCAGAATCTTTCAGCGTTTGATACTTCCCTCCGCGGTACGCCCTGGGTCTTTGGCATAATCGCCAAGTTCTTTTTCATAAACCTGATCTCTTCTAATAGCAACTGATTTTGGGGCGACGATACCGATGTGAATTTGATCCTGGTTGGATGATTGCCGTTTCAAAAACACGATCTTGATGTCATCCCGATCATTACATAATCGCCTTCCTTTCGGCAGCTAGACAACAGCATATAAACCTTCCTATTTTAAATGTCTTGAAAATCGGTCTGTCGAATGCAACAATATTTTACCTTATGTTGCATTCACCGTTTCAAAAATAATATCGGTATGAATATAAAAAAAGCTTAATACCTTTTTTCAAAAATCAGAAAAATTTTATATTCATATAGACTTTGTCTCTATCATCCTGATCAATGCACAGATATTTTTCAGTTATACTAAAGGATGAATGGTTATAGATACTCATCAAAACGGCAGGCTGTACCCCTTGCTTCCATGCGTGATATCCAAATGTTTTGCGGAGCGAATGGCAACTGATATTTCCCTCTAACCCAATTTCCAGAGAAGCTTTTTTTATTATTTTGTAGGCCTGTTCTCTGGAAATGGGGCGGTTTCTCCTTGCGGCTTTTGAAAATATATAGTTCTTCTGAAAATTCATCAATATCAATGGTATTTTTATAAAGCATAAAAAATTCGACCGCATTCGCATTTAATGCAAACTGCTTGTATTTTTTTGTTTTTTTGCTCTATAAGTGCGATATGATCTCTAAATTTGTTTTTTTCACGGTCAAAAACATCTTTCCATCTCAAATCAAGTATATCGCTGATTCTTAAAGCGCTATGTAATCCAAAGCATATCAGACAGCAATTTCTCAGATCATTCTTATCCAAAAAATAGTTAACAATGCATTTAATATCATCCGTTCGACGGATAGGTTCGGTAATACTCATGAAAAATAACCTCCTCGTATTCGCGGTGAATGCAACATAAGGTAAAATATTGTTGCATTCGACAGACCGATTTTCAAGACATTTAAAACAGGAAGGTTTTTATATGCTGTGTCTAGCTGCAAAGGAAGGCGATTATGTAATGATCGGGGATGACATCAAGATCGTGTTTTTGAAACAGCAATCATCCGGCCAGGATCAAATTCACATCGGTATCGTCGCCCCAAAATCGGTTGCTATTAGAAGAGATCAGGTTTATGAAAAAGAACTTAGCGATTATGCCAAAGACCCAGGGCGTACCGCGGAGGAAGTATCAAACGCTAGAAAGATTCTGGATGCGAACAAAGAAAACAGAATGCGCTTGCGTTCAGAAAAGTACAAAAGGATGAACAAACTTAAATCCGATGAATCAAGACGTAAGGCAAACGAAGAAGCCAAACGCGAAAAAGTCGGAACCCAGCCGGCAGGCGCACAAAGAACGGGCGCCCCGGAATAAAACTGATAATTATCTTAACGGCTTTTGCCGATTTAAGTGATTATAAATAGCTAATTCTCCTTAAAACTAACATGAGGGGGCCGGGATACATGGAGTACCCGGATAACCAAGAAAGGAGCAATACACATGAGTAATATGGTAGTTAACACAAACGTACTGGCTTTAAATAGCCACAGAAACCTGAAAACAGTAGGAACAAACCAATCGAAGGCTTCTTCCAGACTATCTTCTGGTCTTAGAGTCAACTCCGCAGCAGACGACGCAGCAGGCTTGGCAATCAGCGAAAAAATGAGAGCACAGATCCGTGGTTTGGATCAAGCATCCAAAAACGCGCAAGACGGAGTTAGCCTTCTTCAAACAGCTGAAGGCGGCTTACAAGAAATCGACAACATGCTGCAAAGAATCCGTGAGCTGACTGTTCAGGTGTCCAACGACACACAGGAACACAACACACAGGGAACTGGCGACCGTCAAAAGAT